>VTPC01001240.1:0-32410 GCA_011009095.1 Ignelater luminosus
TTTTTCTAATAACGTCAGGCCAACTGAAACTGTAACGGGTATATTTTAAATTAAACAAACTTTTAATAGTAATCGCCTTTGGGTCACAAAAAATTGCAAACTTTTACTTTTAGGGTGGAGACAGGGTGTAAATAGTAATCAGCTAGCTGATTAAAGTTATATTGCAAATTAAGCAACATAAAAATGCCTTACTCAAAATAAGTTACGTGACCTTTTGCTTGTCTTCTGTGAATGCCATTTCAAATACTAAAAAAGCAAGTGTAAAACTTAGCCTATTCAAAATATTTATTTTATTTAAATATAACTTCAACGTCTGAGACAGTTTTAGATGCGGGAAATGTAATTTTATGTGATATACGGAAATTTTCATGTTTAGGGTTAGGTAGTTAGATTGGAAGCTGTTTATAACAATCTTAAAATAAGATGCACTTAAGTTGCACCAAAAGAGAGCACAAAGAATTTATAATCAATACATATTGATTATAAATAACGGCTTAGTTTTTCAAATACGCAGTAAACAACACGTAAATCTACCTAAATACGTCCGAGATATAGTTCAGCATTTATTCCGCCAGAGGCGCAACGCTTACCTTGAATAACTGCTTAAGGCGTTTCAGAACTATCTAAATATTTCTAAATAAGTATAGAATGAATTGTTTTCAATTAGATTGCCAATTTGTACATGATCTAAAAGTTTATATATTGTACATAATAGACTAATACTATAATTTGCTATCAAACATCTTATGACATTAATGGTAGTAGTTAATAGTTATTTATGTACCAAAGGCGTATGCTAGGCGTTATTCGACGGCGACGTGAAAACTATAGTACGAAGTGCAAAGTACCGAGGACTATAATATGCCAAGGGCAAAAAGCGCTAGTACGATCAAAATCTTATTTATGTTATTTAATAAACCTTAAAAACCTTGCGTAAACTTAGCAACAATGCTATTAATCAATTTTGGTTTTAATATTATCCTAGGTGACGGTACTGTCATTTATTAGAGCATTTACTAAACTGATGGATTGTCAAGATAAACAATTTTTAAAGAATAGACTGTGATTATTGTGTTGTGATTATTATAAAAAATTTTAAAACTCCTCAAGTTAAAAAACAAAATTTTTAGAATTAAAAAAAATCTGTTTCAATCGATATAGTAATCAGGATAACCCAGAATAACCTCAGTTTTTGACAAACTTTATGTCGTGCAGAAGAAGTTGATCTCTTTCTATCATATATAATAATAAAATTCTCAGGTGCAGTTGTGTAAAGAAAATCAATTTGTTGTCACATTTGATTCAACAACAATTAGCTGATCTGGTTGTTAAATTTGTATCACCTGATTACAAAATCAAGTGTGACAACAAATTTGATTCTTTTTGAGCAATCAACCCTGTGTATTATTTTATTTTATAGTATAACGCAATAAAGGAGATCTTGGAAGAAACTAACTACATTCAGACTTCCGCATAAATGGAATATCATAATAGCACAACTTGATTCCTTGATAAAATCTAAGCAAAAACTGAAGTAAACATATAACAAAATATCCTCCAGGGTTTCATTTTTGAGTTACAGTGATTTTGAATTTAAAACTTCTACCAGATAAAAACACCTAGAAAATCATTAATGAAAAGTAGAATTGAATAAGGGGGTAAGTACCAAACAATCGAAAATTGATATTTTTACATAAAACGGTGCCATGTTTTATGTCTCCTAAACGAAGCCAAGTACCAAAAATTTATTTGTGTGTACAATTACTTCATATAGTGTGCACGTCTGAACAAGTCTAGGATTGTTTTGTTCTAAAAAAAGTAAGAGCGTTATTGTCCTCAGTTTATGGTATTACGGAGAAGCCTAACCTTATTATATGATGCGATAACTGAATTGGCCAAAACAAGAATAGAGTCGCAATTTTTCTTATAATGTTTCTAACATCTATTGGATTATTTATAGAAATTACTATCAAGTTTCTTGTCAGTGGTCATAGCTTCCTCCCAAACGACAGGCATTTTGCTCAGGTTGAGAAAACAAAGATAGTGAAAAAATATTTTGTGCCTGAGGACTTAAAAGACCTAATAAAGAAATCAAGACTAGTACAGCCATACAAAGTGATTACAATAAATTACGACAACTTTTTTAATTTGCAAAAAGCAGCAGATTCTTTAATATCGTTTTCTGAGCTTTGCATATCCAAACTCTCTATTATGAAAGTGACCCAAGATCAACCTGACTATGTATACACAAAAAAGTATTGCTGAAATAGGGGCATGGAACAAGAACAATGTTTTAAAGAAAAATGTTAATAAAACCGATCTTAACCACCCAGTTGCGTTTGTAAGAATACAAACCTAATCTAAGTGAAGAAAAGAATAAGAATTTAAGAGCTATGATACCAGTTTTGAAATTGCCAGAGCACAAACAATTTTACCAAAAAATGACAAATTAGTAAATGGCACAGCACCGCAGAAAATACAAATGGCACTTACCCTAGTTCGCAGTTTTATTTTTATTTTTTTTTTAATTTTAGTTAATAGTTTAATGGACAAAAGTCAGGACAGTATTAAGTTTAACTGAAATTTTTTAAAAACGTCAAATCACATTTTACAAATGTCATCAGTATCATCGTTATCATCTATTACTTCTGTTTCGTCGGATGATATAGAACACAAAAATGAAGAAAATGCAAGAATTCAAAAATAGCTTAAATTATTCCGTCCAAGAAATAATGCGTCTAAACTTTTGATTTCAAAGAAAGGATTCCGCTTGTCCAAGAAATTTATACTAATTGTGCTGGTTCAGATTAAAGATAGTAAATATTAAACTGGCAAGTTGAAGAAATCGTTCTATATCTGCTGTGAATCAGTTGCTAACTGCTTTGCGTTTTTGGGCAGCTGCTTCTTTTAAATTCTTGTTGGAAATTACTTTAATGTTAGCAAACTAGCTGGTCAAGAATAATACACAGTGTTACTCATCTCATAGCTATGTTAAAAAATATTTATATAAAAATGCCAGAAACAGTCGAGGAAGGAAGTGCGATATGTTACAGTTTTTGCAATATAAGCGTCATAGGCTGTAGAAAATTTAGAAACGAAAGATTTTTTTCTCTAAACGTTAACCAGTAGGTGGTTTGCAATGTTCAGTTACTTGTAACGGATACTGAGGCATGAAGGTGTGCAAGTAAGCATGATACAAGCATTTTCACTAATTCTCTACTGCATGCTAAATTTGAAAATGGTGAATTTGAAAGCAGTGGTGGATATCTTTGCGGGGATTACCTTCTTACTACATTACTAGATCAAGCAGAATATAGATATAACACTGCAGAAAAGAGAAGAAAGAATGTAATTGAGAAAATGTTTGGCTTTTGAAACGAAGGTTTCCTTGCGCGTCAATTGTTTTGATTATTTTACTAAGAAAACCATTACTACTTATAGTTGCCATTTTTGTCTTACACAATATCTGTATAAGTATTGAAGATTTAAAAATCTTTCAGAAGCAGGCAGTTGAAAGAATATTTTTGTTGAGAAAAAATGGAATTTTCAAATTTAGTTTTCGGCGTTAATTTTCTTTTGTTACTGGGAATCTAGAAATTTCTCAAGTCAGTATTTAAAACTTCTAGTAACACTATTTTTTCTAGTATCAGCCTTTCGTTACTCTCACGCTACCTTTTCGGTTTTTCAGTCATTCGCAGGTTAATTTTTTCGTGAGAATGTAGATTTGGATTTTGTCATAAGCAGTGTACCATGAATTAGACCGTGTTACTCTTGAAATATAATATACACTCATCGTTTTGCTTACTTTGATAAAAGGTCTCTTCAAGAAACTAAAGAAGAGCACGGTAACTCGACGTGTGAACTATGCTAGGAGCGAAATTCTTCTCCGCCTACGCGTTCACCTCTAATATGGTTTACACATCGAGTAACAGTGCTCTTCTTTAGTCTAAAGAGGTTGAGTGAATATAATATTTCAATTCGCTGCTGGGGGTGAAAAAGGTGATAAGTCATAATTTTGTAAAAACGGGGTTAAGTCATGTTTAGACTCGAAATTGCTTCATATTAAAATGTGCAAAAGGATATAAGTCAAATTAACTCAAAGCAGTCGGAATTACAAAATGTACCAGTGAGTTAAGTCATGAGAGCGATGGAAAAAATTTGCGTAAAAGAAGTTATGTCATGTTAGCTCTCTATACACAAAATCCGAATACTTATGTGGTGGGTGTATACAGGGTCAAGTAGACTTATCCCCATTTACACGGAAAGTTTTAGTTTTCGCGGTGTTCGCTTTGACTTATCTCATAATACATAACCTCAATTCAGCTCTCAGTGAAAGTGTTGTGGGTGCTGCTGAAAAAATGTGTTCCAGAGGCAAGAAAATACTGAAAATGGCTCAGAAAGGCTCAAACTCATTTACTAGTGGTAAGTGTTATAATAAGAAGTCAAATGTTTCATTTTTTTTATTAACAGTTTATTTTACTTTTGTTGTGATGCTGATTCTACATGTTGAGGTTATATCTGCCTCTTTAACTGCAATTTTATGAAAATAAACACCTGTAGCATTGCTTTTTACTCTTTTTTCAGATTCAGGAGTTACTTCATTAAAGAATGTCGTTATTAGTGAAGAACCACAAAGTACACGTAAGTATTGCCTTTAAGTCTTTCTGAATGTTTTCCGTTTTTAATCCCTTAAAAAGTGTTTATGCATTTCCCGTTTGATATACAAAATGCCCTTTCTAAGTTTTTTAGGAAATATAAATTGTGGTCGCTTATTACTTCTATTAACATGATAAAAATGTAAGCGACCTGCTCTTTTATCTCATCGTCAGTTTGGAAGTTTTTTAGACAGAAAGTATAGAAATACGAGTAGATAATTTTGAGCGTTCTGGGTTTTAGCTTCAGATGTTTCGAGTGATGCCCCATCTCTCGCTACAGACATACAAGCACAACTTCAAGACATTCTTAGTTCCGATTACGACGACGATGTTTGCGATCCAAATTTCTCCCCTGGCGCAAGTGACGATTCATTACTTGAGAGTGGCACACAAGAACTAGTTCCAAAAAACGAAAAACAGAAACTGAAATGAACACACAGATAGATGAACAAGAGGAAATAGAAAAAGCAGAAAACGAGGGTACGAGCACACAGCGAAGAAGAGTAAGCGATCTAACAACGACACTAGAAAAATAAGAGAAGAAAGGAAAATAAAGAGAAATTTCGGAAAATGATATATTACCAAGAAAAATAAGGTTGTTGCAGAGAAACGAATTAAAGAATTAAAAAATTGCAGGAATAAGTGTGTGGAAAAGTTTGATGGCAGCATTCGAGCAAGTTTATTCGAAGAGTTTTGGTCAATGGGCAGCTATAATAGAAGAACGCAGTATATAAGTGACTTGATTACATTCGAAGATAAAAAAGTTATTAGAATTCGTAAACACGATAACGGTAAACATCGCGTGGGTACTGCGGTGTACTACTTTCGAATTAACAATTGCTTGCAACGTACATGTAAAGACTGTTTCCGAAGAACTTTTGATATAAGCAATAAATTCATCGAAATTATAATAAAGAAAAAAAGAGCTGGTAATGTCTCAGGAGTTATAGAATTGGATGGAAGAGGGACCCACAAAAACAGAAACAAAATTAGTAATGACGCTAAACAAACTGCAAAAGAACACATTTTATCCATACCTGCATATGCAAGTCATTACACTAGAAGACAATCCTCTAAGAAATATTTACCTCAGCATTACACTCTGACTTCTCTATTCGAGGCCTACAAAGCAAAGTATCCAACAGATTTTATAAATCGAAGAGCCTACGAAGCAATATTTCGTAGCTTGAATATAAATATTAAACAACCTAAGAAAGATACCTGCTGCACCTGTGATAAACTTCAAATGCAATTAAAAATGGCTGAGGCAGAAGCCAAAAAAGCCAAAATAAATCATGAATTGGTTCAGCATCATCAAAAAGCTGATGAAGGCTATACTAGTAAAAATGCCGACAAAAATTCCTCTGTGTCAGATCCTCAAAAAAATACCATTTGCTTTGATTTACAGCAATGTCTACCGACTTCAGACCTACAAAGTGGTGAAACATTTTACAAGCGTCAACTCTGGACCTACAACCTCACAGTTCATGACTGTGACGACACCCAAGCTTTCTGTTATATCTGGTATGAATCCTTAGCTAAAAGGGGTGTGAATGAAATAGGTTCCTGTTTTTATTGTTACTTAACAAAAGATCTCGATCAAAATGCTACCCATATTACCATGTACTCCGATTCTTGCGGAGGTCAAAACAAGAACAGTCACATTTCAGCCGTTTGTCTAGTTGCATTACAAAATTGTAAGAGTTTGGCCGTTATTGATCATAAATTTTTGCTGCCTTGCCATAGACATATGGAATGTGACACAGATCACAGTCTTATTGAAAAAAAGAGAAAGAAGAGCAGCTTGAAAATTGAAATCCCTCATGACTGGGCTCAACTCATACGCCTGGTAGGCAAAAAGAAACCTTTTATGGTGCATGAAATGGAAAGATCAGATTTCTTTGATTTTGCTGGATTGTATTCCAAAGTTTTAGTAAATCGCAAACAGGATACAGTGGGCGGTAAATTCAACTGGAGAAAAGTAAGATGCATCAGGTATGCGAAGGATAGTAATAGAAGTTTCTTGTTCAAGAACTCTTTAGATGAAAATGAGGAATTCAAAGTTCTCAGTTTGGAAAGAAGAGGCCACTTCAATAATAAAGCACTTATTCCAGTAAAGGCGTATGACAAACCAGTTCCAATAAATGTAGAAAAGAGAAAACATCTGATCGAGCTTCTGCCGTATATTTCTCAGGGCAACTGGGATTTCTATTAAAATTTGAAAACAAACGATCAGCCTGATGTTTTTCCAGATGCATCTTCTGACGAAGAGGAAGCTACTTAGTCTTTTTCCGACATAGTTTTTTTTTATTTTTTGGCATTGTATACCTATACCTTACCTTTTGTTAATGTTTTTTACGTTTATTTGGAGTTCTCTCAATTAAAAATAAAATAAAACAGCACTTACTATGTTGTTTTCTTTTTAAACAGTGATTCATTAAAATAGTGATAAAGGGTATATGTCTACCAATTTTTAGTGAAAAGAGAGATAAGTCAATCAAAAGTAACTTTTATACTTTTTTTTAACGCCTAACTTATAGGTTAATCTATTGCTCAATATTATTATGTTAACAATCAATATCGTTTGCTGCAGAAAATTGAACAAGAATATATCAGAATTTAAAATATTTATTGACAGATATTTTAAAATACGTTTTCGCAAAACTAGTATTTTTGACTTAACACCTTTTTCACCCCCAGCAGCGAATTATGTATGTATCGTGAAAGTAAGTTTCATAGCTTGACTCTAAATTTAAAATTACAAATAGCAAACAAATCTAAATTATGCATAGCTACTTGATTATTAATAAATGAATTGGCTAGATTTTCACAAATCTTAAGTAGGAATAATTATGAACTGTAATATATTCGAAAGTTACATAGTTTCTGCAGTGCATAATAGTGTTGCAACGATATCTTTCTGTAAATATCTAAAATTAGAGTATTGAATCCAAAATTGCTTGCCAATGTTGTAGATTTCGCGATGCTTTGAATTCTGATAGCTAATAGTATCTAATGTTTAAAAATGGAAGTAGATATTATTATTTTTGATTAAATTTATTTATTTAAGGATACTGCTTTTATTTTGTATTTACCTAACAATTGTAATTTCAATTTAGAAAATATAAAACAACTTCTAGATCCCAGAACGAATTTGATTGTAGTGTATTAAGTCAAGCGTGATTGCAAACTTTCCCGATAAGAATTGATTCTAACTCCTACCACTCTATTTGGGTTGTAATGTTGGATTGATATTGTTGCATTACTGTGTGTGGTAAGATATTTCTGACATGAGTTTTGATTAATTTAAAAGTATTTTTTAGAAATTTGAATAGGTAAAAGAATCTGTTTTAGTAATACACTAATGAAAATTTTCTTTTAAGTTGATAGTATGAAACTTAAATAGAAAAAGCAGTAACCTGTGATTTCTTTTGGGGTATGTGTTCCATGGTAGAAAATGTTTCTGCGAGGTAGAATTTTGCAGTTTTCAACGATCTTAGTAAAATTGTAAACAAATTACTAATTATTTATTAAAGTTAATTTTCTGCTTGTTATTTCACAGTAATTAATTTACATCGTGTTGATTTCCTTTTAAGCTTGTTAAAAAACATTACATTAAATACTGCCACCATTAATCAAGACTGACAGGAACCCTGTACCTTCTGTTGCACTCCTTATAATGAGATGTAACATAAGTATGGATCGAGAGAAACGTTCAAAAGGTTTAGTTATTAACGCAATACTCAATATTTCCAATATATCTTCTTTTGTGTGTCTTTTTAGATATGTAATTAGTAAAGTTTGAGATTTAAAATTTAAAAATCAATACTAAAATGTAATCTTAAATGTGTGTTAGCGCACAGAAATTAAACAGTTAAGATAATTATTTGCACGCTGTATATAAATTCCTTCCCAAATATTTTCATTTAATAAATACCTGTTTAAGTAAACATAACATTTATGGTGAAAACATTAATGGTAATCACGCAATGCCACGATAAAAACTAATGTAAATATTTTTTATACAAAATTAACATTTTCCAGTAAACGAACCTTAAATTGTAAAGCCTCTTAACTTGACCATTGGCCATTCAGACTAGATCCGCTTCCTTCTGTAAGCTGCTTACGTACTTAAGGGGCTTCCAGAATAAATACAACATGACTGCTGAATTTTGAAATGAAAAGTGTGTTCGCTTTTCCAAAAAAATTCTTTTATATTTTCTCGCGGAAAAGTCTACTTGGTTATTTGACTTCATTTAAAAGGTAAATGTATATTTTTATGTTCTCATGATAAGCTACTCCCTCATTTAGAAAAATCCTGTATATTGTCGGGACTCAACTCTCTGCTGGTCCTATTAAGCCGGATATCGCGGTCTCCAGTAAGCCTAATCAACTGCGGCCGCTTGATGGATAGGCCATTACGGGCTTACAAAGGTTTAGGTTCAGAAACATTCCCTCGATTCCGACAACAGAGTTCTCTTCGATCGGAAGTGATACAAACAATTAACACGCGTAAAATAAATAACCTTAATTGTTAATTAAACCACACTATTACTTTAGGTAAGAGAAATTAAATTACAACAACTTGAATTATTAAATAAAACACAGCACACTACAGGGAAAATATTTAATCAAGCTTTACGTATTATTTATGTAAACGTCCTTGATATATATTTCAACAAATGGCTTTTAATTTAAGATTGTCTTTTGTATAAACAAATATAATACAAGTCTTCTGTAAGACGCTGATAACTGAAATTCTTAAGAACTCTCAAAGTTTATAAAGTAATGGAAAATTTAAGCAAGTACCTTACAATAATATTCGCAAGGCATATACTTTCAGAATATAAAGAATTTGTAAAGAAAATCAAAATGTGGAGTACGGAGTACTTACTAAAAATCATTTGCATAGAAGATTACATCAAATTCAGTTTCCTTAAACGAAACAGGTACAACAAAAAACTGAACGGTGTCGCATAAAAGGATTTTTATTGACATACGCAAGCTTGAGTGTTAACTGGAATACCTTTCAAATTCAGAATATCAGGTATATTCAGGCTACGAAGGCAGTCTAGTTTTAAACGGGGAGACGTTTCTCCCTTTATTGAAACACATGTTCACTCAAGTCGAACTCATGGAGGATCTGTAGTACCTGTCCATAATAACGTAGTTCGAGAGTACTGAGTCTGACTGAGTTGCTATAAGCAGTATCTGGTTTGGTGTATCCATCTCGTGATCGGATCTTTCTATACACATAAACCCGGTGATCTCAATCAGTAACAAGTGCGTTTTCTCAGTAATCCTTTGTACTACGGTGCCGCTTAATTTATAATTTGCTCTAAGGTCTCTAATAGCATTTGCCGACTAAACTATCCTTCCTTTGACAATACATTTTGGGCATTGCTTTCTTGAAAATTAGGGGATAGGGTAGGATGGGATTTTATGCTGTAACGCATTTTCTAAAACCTTTACGTCAATAAAAGTATCATAGCTTTTAAATAATCTTGACATGTTTTTATACTTTATTTCCTTTTATGTCATAATTTGTTCCTTTATGGAACATAGCTTACTAACTAATACAACTTTTATCGATATATCAGTGAGCATATGTTTAACATGCCCTTTTTAGATTATAATCTCAACAAAAAAAAACTCCTTTTTACTCGACCTACTTGTAGCTATTTTAAAATTAGTTATTCATACTACGGTGACTTAAAATGTATAATCAATCAATCAGACTGTCCTACGATTATAAATAATCATTCTTTGTAAAAATGAAATATTACATAAAACGTAAATTCATTTCCTGAAAAGCTTTAGAAAGATATATCAGTAAAGTCAGGAAATAAACAGTGTTAAAATTTTTCTTAATATCCTTTTCAAATATTTATCTTCCTGTATCTGGAAAAGACGGAAATGTCAGTCACCATGTTTTCGCATGATTCTGTTACAAAGGCAACTTGTCATACACATCGTGTTCTTTTAAAAATATATTTTAATTAAGATTTTTTCAAAGCTTTCTGTTTGAAACTAAACGCCAACATTAAATAAAAAAATTCTTGTTAAACCATCCTACATTGAATTGATTTTCAGTTATAACTGCGATATCCGACTCAAAGTAACAACGTCACAAAAAGCTGTTTATTTCAAGTACAAATACCTTTAACGTTTATCGCCATGCTGTTACATAAACAAAAATGTATTTTTATTTTCAGAGGATATTTGAAACATAAATGCGAATGCTTCGACTCTTTCATAAAACATAACAATAAAATATTACTAACAAAATAAAATCTAAATGATCCCATTTTAATCACAGTTCGCAAGGAGTGTTTATTATCATTTGATTTCTTCTCGTGTAGTTCCGTCCAATCAGAACTTATATTTTATTGTAACTTGGTAGGTTTGTAGAAGGTTCTTATGTACGAACATTGTGTATATTTGTAACTGTCCAATCACTAGATTTTAGAATCATACCCCTTAAAGCAAATGTGACCTTTCCCTAGTTATTTGTGTAAATATCTCAGAAATCACACAAGACATCTAAAAACCGGTTGACAGTTTTTTAATGGCATCCTAAAAATGCTACCTTTGATAAGGTGTAGCTGTCCCCAATATCACTAAGCTTAACATTTAAAATTAAAACAAATTTGTAGAATAGTGTGGCACAAGTTTCTGTCCCTTTTCCTACTAGTTCTAGCAGCAGGGTGGTTTCTAAAGTTGGGTGGTTTAAGCATTTCCGTACTCTCCTAGGATTTCGCCCATAAGTATCCAGAGATCCTTTCCTTGCTACCACTGAAAAATCCAGACTCAACATTACTGACGACAATCACCTCGCTGCCACCACACCTGTCGGTCTGCCACAATAAATCAAATTCCGAATCTTCGCTAAGAAAAAGCTCTACTTCTAGAACGACCTTAAAGACACAATGGTCGACGACGAAAAGCCAATAGATGATTTTGAACCTTGGGCGCACTAAACGTTTTTTAGGTCTGTCAGTATTCACATTCTGGTCTCTAGCCAGAAAAATTGACGTTAGTACCCTTCAAATGTTGGTTCACATCTTTCTAATGAGTTTATGGACAGTAAACACCACCAAGTTGAACTTTTGAGCAGTTATTTGCTTCGTAAATTTATCACCAAATTGTCAACTTTCAGCTTTTCAGTAGCTAAATGTTTTTGTTATTGTCTTCATATTTTACGATTGTGAATAAATTTTAAATTTATTAGCTCTAATGTGCAAATCTCTGGCGGCGTCGTTTTTCTGTTCTGTTTTCCAATGAGGCTTCCACGTTTGAATTCTACGAACATTTCGGAAATTCCAGCAGGTAGAAAACCAAAGAAAAAGCGTAAATATAATTAACAAATGGATTTTTTAAAATTTGAGTTACCCTTATAAACTGCATAAGACCTTTTAAAAGTATTGAGAGAAAAGATATACCTGATCTCAAAGCACATTTCAATAGTACGAAGTGTTCAATCTAAAACGGTCTTGAAATAATGCAGGCAAATTGGAAAAAACTCCGTTTAGAGTGTTTAGTCAGAGATCGGTAGGTTCTACATAGGTTTGTTTATATTGCAGCTAACATTTTATTTTAGAAAGTAGAGGTAAAACAGATCCTCAATGTTTTAACGTTCCACGACTAGCGCTATATTCTGTAGCATTTGTGCTCGCGCCGGATTCAGTAGACTTCTGCATAAAATCGGCCTTAAAGGGATTAAACATAATAAAAAATTGTTCTCGACATAAAAGAAGCGGCTATCGTTTTGGTTTTATGAAATGATCCTTTATTTTGGTAATAATATCAAATACAACACTTGTAAGTATTAATAACTATTAACAAATAAACATAATAACTACTACAACTACTAAACATTTCTACTTATGTAGAAAGTTACAAAAGAAGTAGAGCAATTCTTTTTCTTACAAGTGAAACTAATATCTATTGAACCACTCAATATTTTACGCCTCTGTCATACATCCTGGCCACAAAAATTGAGCGTGACTAAGGCAAACAAACTTTTGACATTTTAGTCAATTGTATTTTGTTTTACTGTCTTTTTTGCAGACATAGCATCTTTTTCTCATTCCATATGGATAGCTAGGTTCTTCAGCTCGTTTATTCACCATTCCTGCTACCTCCTGCCGACGCTGTCTCACTTCCCTCGGCAAGTTTGTCAATTGAGCACGACGCCTTAGTTGCTCTTCGGTAAGGGAACTCATGAGGTCTTTTAGGAACTGTCTTCGTACACATGTATCCGTCTTGTTATTTGTTACATAAATTATCCGAGCATTTATAGATGCAATACCTATAAGATAAAAAAAAATCACTATGGGCCAACGGCGCGTGTTTCTTGCTACGTCATACGTAGCACACATCTTGTCTACGGTATCCACACCGCCCTTGGTTGAGTTATAGAATGTGATCATCTCCGGTTTGTTTTTATTGCCGGATTCTGGATCGATTGTATCGTCGTGGTTCATACTGGAAACAAGGATAACATTTTTGCCTTTGCGTGGCACATAGGAAACAATTGTTGTGTTTGCATGATAACCAAAGACACTTGAAGCCTTAGCACGATCTTTTGTATTGACAAATTCGGGAGGTAACTTGGATTTATTTTTTCTGACAGTCCCAACTAACGTCAAGTTGTGATCTGTTATCAGTTTGTTTATAAGTGGAAAGGACGTGAAATAGTTATCACAGGTAATATTTCGTCCAGTGCCAAGAATGGGAGAAGCAAGTCTTAACACGATACTTGCAGCATCATTGGGAAGAGAAAAACGCCCTTCAGGTTGTTTTTCAACGTACGCTTCGATGCTCTAGGTATATAGCATTTCTGCGTCAACCATGGAAAAAATTTTTATTGCATACTTGTTGGATTTTGAAGAGATATATTGCCGAAATGAGCACCGACTCCTAAATGCCGGCAACTGTTCATGAATCGTTGCAAATGCACTAATGATGTAGCACTTTTTACAGTTAGCAACAAAACTGTCTAATACTTGTCTTATTGGCGCCAGCTTATCTTCAGATTTCCTTTCGTTTCGCGTTATTTTGTCATCAAAACGCAACAATCTAAGTAAAAATAAAAATCTCTCTTTGGACATCGTCAACCAAAACTTTTCAACGCCAGTACTATTTTTCTCCCAAAGATTATTAATATTGAGGTGGCTACTCCGCAAAACTCCCGCCAGATATAATAGGCCTAGTAATGCATTTATTTCGACTAGGTCGGTGCTTTTTGCATTCCTTGGCCGGGAAAAGTTATCTCTCTGTGACTGAATCCTTTTGTTCATATTTTCAACAAGAATTTCCAATATTTCATCACAGAAGAATAATTTCCAATTTTTATTAGGAATATTATGTTTATTCCAAGTGGTTCTCCTATCTTTTCTAAGAAATGCTGACGTACGTGGAACTTTTAGCGAACCCTCAGCACATTCCTCTTAGGAGTCTCCTTCTTGCTCTGTATCCGTTTCTTCCGTTCTTTTTTCGACATTGTCCTTCTCAAGGTCAGATTCTTTATCAATAGGATCTTATCCTTTTTCTTCAACTTCTCGAAGAAGTCGCAAAAGACGATCCTGTTCCGCCTCGTAAGACATCTAGATGTATATCTAATTAATATGCTACACCACAGACCGATAAAAAATGTACCTTGAAAATTGATAGAATCCAGTCAAACACACAATTAAAAATAATCTGACACAGTAACGTTACTACTGTAGTGTGGGTTTGACAGGCTTTTAACACAGTTTTCGTCTAAAAATAAACAACTCATACGTGGGGCTTCTTGGGTCAACTAAACATCGAAAGCTTCTGTGCATTTCAGTCGCCTGTCTTACCCCACCACCAAATAAACTGTACAGACATTTGCGTCGGGTCTGTGAGACTTGGCGCAAGTCGTGGAGGGTTAAAAGAAGTCAACTCAATCGGCATGTCTGTCAAATAACTGACCAAACTCACAGTTTTTATAAATTCACGGCAGTTATTATAGTTCTGCAACTTAGATTTAATAAATTCATTTATTTCTAGAATTCTACCTATACTACATATGTATTCTAACTTGAAAAAAGCTGAAGAAGCAGATGGAGATGCTCCAGTCTATTTCTAAACTTTTCCAACTTTGAAAAGAGGCAGACCTTTCAAAGGCAACTACAACTTACAAGGGACATGCACGAAGTGTACAAGTGTACCTCACCATTTTTTTCAAACTTGATATGTAACTAAGATAAGCTCGATGTTAAGGGGGTAAAAGCCACCCTAAAAAATTTGATAAATTTTCCAAATAGTGGTAGATATCTAAATTGCGCAAATAGCAAAGTTTCATAACCTTTATTCCCTCATCAGGAGATATACTCAACCTCCATCCCCTTTCTTATACTTCATATTTATTTTTGCTGATTTTCTTTGAGATTATTTACTATGTAATTTCAAGAGTTAGGTATATTTTGTTTTTTTTGAGATTCGCATTTTTGACGAATTTTTATTTCGAATTTTAATGTAAAATGTGATGCAGATTGTAGCTTTTGATTATTTTTTGCGAGATCTAGAGATTGTCTGCTAAATATAAAAGTAAGTTAGTTCTGACAGTTAAGTTGTACAATATAGCAACGCGTTTTGCTGTTATATTACGAACCAATTCCGACAACTTTACACGACGATAAAAGAGGGGTGGGGTGGGGGTCAAAGGTGATCATAAATTAAAAACCGCTTTGTACTCCTTTTATAAAATATATAAGTTAATGACAATTTAAAATCAGCGCACTGGTGTCTATCATTCTATAGGAAGGGTGAGTAAGTAAAGCGGGGTCAAATTTCTTGAATTGGCTCGTAGTACAACACCAAAACGTATTTGTATATTTTACAACTTGACTATCAGAACTAAATTATTTTGATATTTAGCACACTGTTATAAATTTCGCAAGAAATAATCAAAAGCTACGATCTCCAACATATTTTACATTAAAAACCGAAATAAAAATTCGTCAAAAGCAAATTTTAGAAATCTGTTTTCGTCGAACGAACCCGAATTTCAAAAAGCAAAATATACCTAACTTTTAAAATTACACATTAAGTAACCCCAGTTCATAGCTTGGATTGGTAAATGCTACAGAACTCAGTACAAAAACTGGAAAAGTTAAAAAAAGTAATTTCAGAAATTTAGATCCAGTACCAAGAACAGTTCTAAAAGAGTTCAAAATGTATTTTGCTTTAGGTGACAGCCTATCATTCTAGTTTCAAATTAAGAAAGAGGATGTTAACACAGCAAATTGTGTTCAACTATATTAACTTACTACAAGGATATTCATGGATTCTGTAGAATGTCAAGATGTTAGTATTTATGTTAAGCAGAGAATAATACTTCCAGATTGTAACCAAGAACTGTCCGTTTATTAGACTACAACAGTCATCCAGTAAGTATTATTTAAATAAGGCTGACTAAATGAAGATTTGTAATGTCATTTTGAATTAGCGCGTAAACCCTCCACTTCTATCTTAATTTAATTTGGGAGTGGATGTTTATTCCTTCCTTTTCTATTATAAAATTTACATCGGTTTATTTTATTGAATAGAAATTCATTTATTAGGACGTTTATTTTGCTTCATAAAATTATATTTCTGCGTCGAAGCTTGATAATTTATGTTCCAACACGATTTTGCTGCAGCTAAGACCGATAAAGCGTTCCGAAGAATTATTCTTTTTTGTGGCGGGGTGACAATACCATTTACACTGTCGCGTTGGCTTGTAAAATTTCCCTTATGTATTTACCCTTCGTTAGTGTGAAATGGATTTGTGTTACGTCACGTGTGAGGGCAGCCGCCGCTAGACGATGCGCCCCCACACCGTCACTTATCCTCGTTAGCAAGCGCGCAGATTACTTCCTATTACGGGTTCCATTTGAGCAGATTTTAACTTTGATGTTGGGAATTTGTTATGCAAGAGAGGTCTTGTAAACATTCCAAAAAAACGTCGCCTTGACGGACTAGATATATTGTGATCTCGTAATTAAGTTCGACATTTTAGACGCGAATGACTTTCTTAGTGTGTGTGCGAGCAATTTTGTGATCGAAAACCATTATTTCGGGAATGTGCTTGACGCGCTCTGCTGGTGCAGAAGTTCATGTCTATTTGAACCCGTTTCTAACAACTTTGGACGTACGGAAACCGTAGTATAATCTCATTAAGTCTTAAAGACCATTGTTTGTGTGACACCTGCTGCGTGTTAAATCCATATTTTGTCTTGGAATGAAGCTGGGTTAGCAGATCGAAGTGCCTGTCGGTTGGTCTTTCCCGCCAAAACGCTGCAAGTGACGCTCCCTCTGTTTTCACGCGTTTTAAATAAGATAAGTTCTTTCTTTTCTGTATTATCTTTCGCTTCCTATGTTGTAATAATTATTATGTTTATACAAATTTTCATACTTTTTATGCGACATTACGTTCTGAAACCTCTGTGGACGAACCTAAATTAATATTAGTTTCACTCTGCAGAGTTTGATTTGTTTCTTAGAAATAATTTAGTATCAAATAAATTAGGTAACTTTAATTTTAAATGATTAAGTTAGGTAAGTTCATGTGAGAACACTTTTAATCTTGATAATTATTTTGTAAATTTTCCAAATTACTATTTTCTAGCGAATTTCGATTCAAAGATTTTAAAAGATAGGACGCACGTAGCTATGCGAATGCGTGTATAATTAACTGAATTGTTATTGTCGCTATGTCGTTTGTTTTATGATATGTTTGTTATTTTTTTTTTACTTTTTTACCTTTCGCATTGTTTGTTTGCATACTATCAGTATAAGAATAAACAGATATTGTAAAACAGTAGTTAGTTTTATTGTGTCTTTGTTAGCAACTATAAAACTTTTAGGTTATGTCATCACCTGTGAATTGATTGTGAGCCAGTCCTGGAAAAGAGGAGGATAGATTAATTAATAAGAACTTTGTTCGACTTTTATGATTAAAGACTTTAGGTGGAGAAACCCCACTTGCAGGAGCCGACGCTGTTAACTTACGAAAATTTATTAGTGAAACTTTTTTATGTTTATTTGATAATAGTTCTCCAATCTAGCCATAAAGGAGGTGTTGATTACTTGTTTAGTTTTAAAAATAAGCTGATAGCTTTTTCCCCGGGTAAGTCTATTGGGAAAGCACCTTCCGTAAGTACATCTAGGGTTCAAAGACCTATCGCCCTACCTGTCGATTTGAGAGTACCTGTATTCAGGATGGTAATATTTATAACACATTTATACAGTGTGTCGGTCTGTGAGAAGCTGCGTGGCCCAGCATAGTATTTTGATCTTCAGCTTCTGGCGCCCTTAGGGTTTTACCATCTTTAAGTTATCTTGAGAGTTTTAGTGAGTCTGAAAGCTGTTCCTCTTATCTTAATGGTAAGTTTAGATTAAACCCCCCCGTCTTCGGCTTTGGGCTACGGAATTGAACATGTTTCGAAATTCCGTAACGGGATTGGGCCTCTTTTTCCGGGTTTTTCCGTTACAGTTTTTATGAAAAATTACATGCGTGTGCAACTCATAAATTGCTTAAGATACGAAACGTACTAGAAACTATATTTAGAATGCTTGGAAACTTCCCAAAACTAACTATATCCCTTGACGAAAAACTGTGTTCTCAGTTCTTAATGGCACTGGAGTGATTGCCGGTATCTTGCAATCGGCGGGAGCTCTTTTCGACATGATAAAGTAAAATAAGAACCAATGTGCAAAATACCTTTGAGACTGTCTAACTATGAAATAGAGCAGAAGGGTAATTAAACGTGACAGGTATATCCAAGCGTTTATTCTTTCTAACAAAATACAGTGAAAATGAAATCATTGTAAAATCTTTAACACAAGGTATAAGAAGGATTTAAATTGTTACAGAATTTAGGATGTTTACTTCAAAGATTTTCTAAAATGGAAATCTTAGAACAAACTAGAAAAGTATTTTTTTGTGGTCAGTGAAGGATTAAAAAAGGAATTAGTAAAGTTTAAGAAACCGGAAATATTTAAAACCCTTTTATATTATACCTACGCTTTCTTTTGATGGTGTGAAAAGACAGTTTTATGACTTACTTCTTTCTTAAAAATCCTAGCTGTAATTTTTAAAATAGTTTGAATTTGCCATTCTTAAAGCAAATTTTGAAGTGTGTGCATCATAATTTTCGTGTTTTTTCCTTTCGTTGTTGTTATTAATTTGTTATTTTTTTCTTGATATTGTTATTTTGTTATTAGTATTTAGTTACTGTTGTAAAGAATGGGACGACGTTTAAATCAAAAGGACATTAGTTTAGATCAAAAAGGTAAATTAATTACCTTATGGGAACAAGGAATGTCAGTTCGTCAAATATCTCTGGAAATTGATCTCTCGGTAATTATTTACTGTGTTATTATTTACGGGGGTTAACGATTTTAATTTCGAACATAGGGAAAATCCTACACCAATAATTAAACAAATTTTAAAGTAATTCTTTACTTTTTCTTTATTGGTGTATAATGCATTTTGTTGTCTTGTCTAATAAGTAATGGACACGCTTGATGAATCATTTTGGTAATATATCTTGTTTAAAATTTTGTTTTTTTAAACATACAGATACCCTATTATATCCCATGGGTATATAATTTCACATGTTCGGGATTGAAATCGTTCGCTCTGTAAGAGTGTTGTACTGGTATTAATTAACCCACGAACAAACGCTATGACTACAAAACCATCTTTAAGTTAAATGAAAATAATTGTTAAATTATCTAATCATTTATTTTAATGGTAAATAGCAAGAGAAATATCATAAAAAAAGTAACTGATTTAAAAATTAAATTGTTCGTGTTTTAATTACTTGGTGCACGTCAAGTTATTAGTAATTTTAGAGTTGATAAATAAAAGTAAAGTACTGAAAGTATGTAGTAAAATAAAGTTGTTGATTTATCGTCACATACTTTGAATAATACTTTATTGTAATTATTATACTTTTTGAATCTTCAGTTTGTCTGATATTATTAAAAAGGATAAACAATATCAATCCTATTTAAGCTACATAATGGATACCCTGTACAACCTTTTTTTACTAAAGCATACAGTTAAAACACGAGTACGTATGTATAGTATATTAAATGATTATTTGTTAAATATTCAATGTTTTACAAAATAATCTTGCTAATAATTACAAAAGTTTTATTTCTTTAGTTTGAATATGACCATGCCCACGTTGTTATTTACTACTTCGGTATGGCTAATCCTTTGTTAATCTATGATTCTTCTGGCAAATACCCATAGTATTTTCTTTTAAAAGATCAGACAAACCAAGAATGCAAAGACTATTTATCTACGTTGTTCTAAATTCATTAAATCTAATATAAAGAAATATTTTTAGATAAGCCAGATATACAAAATTATATCCAGATATCGATTAGAAAATGATGGACTGGTTTCTCAAAGAAGTAATTGTGGAAGAAAGAAAGTCTTGACAGCGGAACAAGTCCAGGAAATCCGCAATTATGTGATCGAGAGGCCATTCAGTTCCCTGAACACAATAAAAAACAATTTGCAGTTAGATTGCGGCATAAATAGTATACGAAGGAGACTGCAAGAAGGACAAATTAGACACCGAAAGCCCGCAAAAAAAATTATGTTAAACGAAGATCATCGGGTTGCTCGTGTAAATTTTGCACAGCAAAATCTTAATCGGAACTGGTCTCGAGTAATATTTCTGGATGAAAAAACCTTTTCCAGTTCCCAAGACAGCAAACTGCCTTTGTGGAGACTAAACAATACCAGATATGAACCAAATCATGTTCTATATACGCAAAGAAGCGGCAGAATATCTGTAGGAGTTTTCGGCTGGATTTTAAGTAATGGGCCAGGAGAACTCGTCCAAATTGGCGGACGAATGAATAGAGCACAATACGTCCGAATATTAAACGATATTTTGCTCCCTGGCATATTAGACAGGTATGCGCACCCAAGACCGATAACTGTTGTCCAAGATAACAGCAGGGTGCATACCTGTCGGATTGTCAGAACGTGGTTGGAAGCCCATCGAGATGAAATAGAAATGTTACCTTGGCCGGCTAAATCTCCGGACTTAAATCCCATTGAGAACGTTTGGGGTTTAACGGTTCAGCAGCGGCAAGACGAGCTTACAGAAAACGGATTTAACAGAAACGTTGAGAATCTCTATGGATACTGCAACAGGGTCTGGGACAGACTTAGAAATGACAACATGTGTCAAAACATCGTGGACTCAATGAGGAACCGTTTACAACTAGTAATAGAGAGTAACGGCTATCCCATTAAATATTAATAATTTTATTTGTATCAACTATTAAATTAGCAAGAATAGCTTTGTACTGAATATTTTTTTATACTACATAAAATTGCAACAAAATGTTTTCTATTTGTTTATTTACTTTACCCACTTCCTTACTTTTACAATTATTAGTAACAAACAATTTAAGTCCTTCTTATACCTTGTGTTAAAGATTTTACAATGATTTCATTTTCACTGTATTTTGTTAGATATGTAATTGAATAAAACACGCGAAGAGCAGCTTATAAATTTATTATTTATGTTAACACAGAAATATAACTAAAATTAATATCGAATATAAACGCATACAGTTTGTTACTTCAAGGTCTTTAGTTCTACTAACTCTACGACGCGATGCAACGTGCACCCCTTTATAATAACCTTTACAACATGCGTAAGAGATTCATACCGCTTGTTCTTAGACAGCTCATGTTGCTAGAAAGAACAATATTTTATAAAAACTGGTTCCTGAGAAATGCACTTTAGAAGTTACTACAAAAGTTATTTGAAATTTAAACTAAACAATGTTTGTTATAACTTCTCAAAACGGCAAGTTCTTTAAAGGGTTACTCTTTTACATTATACACAAAAGCAAAGAATGTTTTCTATTTGTCTATTCACTTTACCCACACGCCGTCGATAACTGCACTGAAGAACGGCATCTAATCTAAAGTTAAACTTCTAATACCTCTGGATCAGGTATACCCAAAACTTTAAAAATATTTATTTTTTTAAAATCTTAAACAACAGTAAATGCTCATAGGAAATTGAAGGGTTTGATGCCAACCCTCGAGTGGATTACAAAAGTTTTGTTATTACCAAACTACATTGAAAAATAACACATTTACATTGCTTAGTAATTATTGCATACATTATCTAAAAATATATACAAAGCAATAGAGTAATTATATTATTCTAATTTCTTTTACTTTTTGTTTGTAATATTAATTAGTTTTTTTTCGGTTATGGTAAAAATAAACATTTCTTTTATAATGTTTATTTTATTCTCTAGACATTCAACAATTATTATTGTCTTCTTCGGTAGAATCATAAAATATAAAAAAGTTAAAATTAAAATAACATAATATACTTTTTTGTTAATTAATCACAAAAAATATATTGTTACCATAACCGAAGAAAAAACTAATTAATATTGCAATAGAGTAATATAATAAATCGACTTCATAGGTTTAAAAACGTTTAACGGTTAAAAGAAGTTTTTGCAAACATGTCCAATAAACATAACAGCATTGCGTATATAAATATATAAAGTAAAGATATATTAACATAAGAATTAAAATCAAAATAAAAAATTTATTTAAAAAAATTAAATAAAAAAAAACGGGTTTCGATTTGGGAACAAAAAGTGTATAAACTGGTTCAAACAAACTGCACCTTGCTTCATCTCCACTAGTCCACGATGCGCACCTTACCGGGGTGTGTTTATAAAAGTAGTTGTTTCCTCAAAGAAATACAAGTTTTCTCGTTTGTCACGCGCTAACCTTTAATGAGTTTTTAGGCAAACCAACGTACGTTTACCGACCTAACACATTCTCAATTTTTTTGAAAAAAGCTGTACATTAGATCACATTAAAAGATTTGAAATTATGGTATCGACACCACCCTATTAATTATGGCCCTTTGTGCGTATAGAGCATTTTACTGCTATTCTATTCTCTGTGAATAGATTTTACAAAAATTTTACTCCTACTTTTTGTTGACTGTTTTGCGAGTGACAAAATCTCCGTTCCATTTTATTGGCCATTAAATTTGCTTACGCTTCTATAATCAATGCTCCTTAATGCAACACAATATTCAAATTTTGAAGACTTTGTCCTGATGAAAGCGAGCATTTTGGTTTATTTTTCGCTGTTTGTTACTTACAATTTTGTCCAACTCTATTAGAAATTGCTTCTAAAAGCTAAAGCTATTACGTTTAGTTAAATAGAATTCCTAGTCTAAATCCTAGATTAATTCCTTCAGCAAAAGAAAGAAGGGAAAAAGGGGATAATTAGATCACATAATACGAGAATTGTAATATACCACCTTTCAAAGTATCTATACATACATACGTTTCGATCAATGCAATAAATGAATCACTTAAAAGTGGACTTTAATGATATTTTAGATTTTTGCATTTCCTATACAGAAGGCAGCCATTGTATTACGTACCTACTTCAGAGCAGCTCCCATTTAAAGCACGAAATCGATATTGCATTGCCTTTGTATTCACAGGAATTAAGCAGTGAACGTAGCTTTTACATGTTTTATCTTTCCTGAATCACTCAGCGAATTTTTTGAGTGTTTGACGTTATTTCAAATGCACTTTTTATTTATTGCGCTTTACAAATTTACCGTGTATGAGGTAAAGAAAGGAAGCATTTACATGGAGATTTGTACAGCACTTTACCTTTTTGCTTTCTAGTAAATTGAAGTGCTCTTAAAAGCAACTTCTCTTTTCTAAATAATTGTAATATAATGCTATTTTCTAATTATTTAATTCTAATTATTCTAATGTAGGTAAGGTAATACATCTTTTTTGTTGGTTGAACATTTACGATAGTTTAGGCAATACGTTTCTCTTTCCTTCTGAATATCATGTAAATGTAAACCTGTTGGTCGTAAGTCAGAAAATCAATATATTAAGTGTTACTAATAGTCCCATTACTAGAAACAGTATATTAAGGTCTAATCGTAATCAGATATAACTGGTATAGAATTACGCAAAAGTTAACCAAGCAGTAGGTACAATTATAATAATTAATAGTTCTTTTACTTAATTTAATATTACCGTCGTGCGGTTTCAGTCATCTAGGGTATTTAGTGCAAGTTTATTCAAGTGTAATTCTACAACTTCAAATTGGAATTTGAATATCTGACCAGAAAAGGGACATCGCTCATTTCAATTTGTGATAAACAAATGTGAACCGCTCGTTTCCACCTGCTGACCGAAACGGCTGAGCGACTGCTAAATGCCGCTCTCTTTGTCGACCCCATCTATTCTCAATAAAGTCCGCGTGATTTAATCAAGAATAGTGTAGCAGGGGGCTAAAGTAGGTCACAAGAGAGATATTTTTTCCTTTCTTTACTTCCACCAGACAAAAAGCCGAATTACTCTACCGTAGAAAAAATAGCGCAACCAAATAAAAATCTAGATTTACGATTCCCTTTTTAGGGACGCATGATGAATATAATATCGTCGGTGATAGATGTTCTGAATCTACTACACATTCCAAGCCCTGATTTCGTTTTTATTTAAGCTGATTTCCCTGGGGGTGGAGCTCTGTGGTCACATATGGACCAATTACCCCATAACTTCTACCTCGTTGACCACAGCCATAAATCTAAAAAATTGGTTCTCCCACACAGTCTAAATCCTGGTTTTTAGTCTTGCTATTTTAAATGTGATTCGGTATTTATTGCTTGGTAAACAAAACGAGAACGTTGAAGAAAAAAAATTAATTTCGCCCTTGTTCAAATTTATAACATTCATTTAAATTCCCTAATGTTAAAAAATAAAAAGATTTCCAAAATTTATTCGTGCAAGAAATATGAGTGAAAAATGTGATACATAAAATCTTTTATCTTCAAAGAAAGACAAACTGGAAGCTATACAGGGGTAACGAATCATCAGATTGCCTTGCTTTAAAAGGAACAAAAAATCTTGATACGTACAAGACCCAAAATGCCGCTTTACATTAGTAAGACGTAGTTCGGCGTAAACCACTACCAGGTTTTGCTTCGGTTTTTCTTTACATCCTCTTAAGTGAGAGGAAAAAAATAAATCTTTCGAATTTTCCTATAATCCCTTTTTATTCTCCTGTAGCGCGCTAGCAACTACAAATTTTATTCTCTCCAGCTTTAGTATTTATATAAAATAAAATCTTATTGGTATAAAATATAACTGGTATTTGCTTATGAATATTATTTTTAATTTAAGGCACGCGTTTGTAAACAAACTTTCCTTTTCTTGCCCTTTTACACATTTGAATTATTTAAGATAATATTTTCCGTTGTGCACATTCCAAAGTTTTTATAAATTTTAATTCTTTTTGCTTTACAAAAGTATAAAACATTAATAATTACGATGTTGTACTGTACAAAATGGTAAACATTTGTTGGTTTAGCTAAAAACAGTGAAAACGAAGCTTCTAAACTGGAAAAACATTTTGAATTTTTAGAAAGACTGTTCAACCTTTACGATCTGTAAATAAATAACAATGTGCGATCAAAACAATAGCAGGTACGAGTCGAGTGCTATTTCTTTTTATTGAGTATAGTCTCCCGAGTGCCTGCAGGTAGCAAAGTTTATCCTGTATATCAGTAGTGATGTGATATTAATTGGCTTTATTTCTTTAGAAAATTTCTTTTTAGTTTACATTCGCCGGTATTTACTAATGACTTATCAATCGTTTACGGACGCATCTATCTAACCGTAAGTATTTCTTGCGTCAACAATGTTTGAATCTCGATTGTAGAAGAAATCACTAAATTTACTGCTTGTTAATAATATTATAATAATTGTAATTAATTGAAAAAAAAAGATTTAACAAATATTTACATCAACAGTGTCAATGACATGTTACAAAAAGTGTTAGCCGGTAACGAGAGTATGAATACCTACTATACGAACAGCTATTAACAATAAGTAGCTTCTACCATAGTAACAGAATATCATAAATGGACAGAAAGTATACAATAGGAAAAACACGAATAAAAAATAACATCGACTTGAAAAACACGCCTTAGCAAATCCATTTATAAGATGAGGACAAAAGTCAATATAATTATGAAATATAAAATAGATGGGATATGTTACTTATTACATTGTGTAATTTATTACATTGTTGGTGAGGTTTGAGATAAAAAAACTTAATAGTATTAAAAGTTCTCTTCATTCTTTGGTACTCTTTATTAATTTAAAAACCATAATAAACTACCTAAGATGTAATATAGTATCAGGTGAGGTGGCGCATAGGAAGTGTTATAATAAAGTATTGGCAGTAATTATCTACCGGTATGCTCTTACCAGTAAGTAAGAAGGAATAATCAGTTGTTAACAGAATTTCCCGTGGATCAAGTGGAGGTTGTAAAGTATGTCTTGTAGGTTCGTCTTTGCCTAGCCATTGAGATGTTCTCGTAGGATAGTAGTATTGCTTCTTGTCAAATATGAAGAACATACATTTAATCGATCTAACTGGTTTCTCTCAGAAAGCTCCTGGGGTAGCCATGCATCTATAGTTTTAAGTTTACCTATAGCTTGCGACGTCAGATTACTGTCTACAAGTTCTCTAGAGATTTAACGAGGATTTTCTTCAACTAAAGTTTTCAAAACTCCATCGTCAACTGCAGTCTGAAGTCTACTTCGCGGCTCATTTTAGAATGATTCATCCACAACGGAACTTCTGGAACCAATGCTGTATAGTTCGTTCATTTACGGTATCTGCCACACATACCTTGTTTATGTTACGAGTTGCTGTTGCCACACTTATCTCCAAGATTAAATTCATGTCGGATTACAATACTTACCTATTTCACTGTTACTCATCACGTTGTTCATAACAAAAATATTATGGATACGTAAATACTTGAACAAAATAGCTTTTACACCTGCGCTGTACAAAGACTGACTGACTCATGTCTACTAAATACATCACAGAATCATATGCAAAATCCGACATGTCATATACACCAACTTTAATAATTGTATAAAGAAAAAAGAGTGGTGAAGAAGTAAACAAAACTGTTGAAAGAATTTCAAAATTGTGAAGATAAAATCTGACAAGGAATTGAAATATTAAAAATATTTATCAGTAAAAATGGAATCTAAAATGTCAAACGCCATAGTAAGTTTATGAAAATGTAAATAAGACTACCAAAGATTTAAATAACATTTAAAAATGTATTTAACATCAAATAATTTGGCAAATGATTCAGATGAAAAAAAAGATAGTTTAGTTTTTGACTTCACTGGACAACAAGAAAAGATTTATTCTAAAGCCATTGCAGCTTTTAATGAGTACTGTAATGCCGAGCTGCAAGTGTGGTTCCCACCACAAATCGCTGTTATGCCAGTACGCAAATAATTCTCACCGGATAACTTTATCTGGTTTACTTGTACCAATGAAACTTACAATAGTTTTCAGTTTTGTTTAGACAACAAGAAGAAGAAAATAGTGGTCATTAAAAGAAGTTGAAAATATTGACCAAACCTTGTAACTTTGAAGAGCAAGAATAGTTTCTAATTACAGATTGAATAATTTTGTTATCGTAATCAACAGTTACAAGAATGACTTGTAGGTAAAGATGATATTAATTTGGAAACAACTGAACAAATTTGTAGATCATCAGAGGTGACAAAAGTACAACCAAGAGACCTTCAAGGTGCAAACGAGGATGCACTAAGGAAGGAAGAAAACTGTATGAGAGGTGTAAGTAGACCTGGTAAGCATACGAATAGAGAACTGAAATAAGTATGACTACTTGAAGTTTAACAGACGACATAGGAGAGGAAAAAAGTGTTTTGCATTAAGTGTAATAAGTGTGGTAAGATATAAGTCATTTTGCAATTGGATATGGATCATCGAACAAGCCATGACATTCAACTATCTAGTATGCATAATAACCAGCTCAGGATGTCTAGAACAGGAAGTGAGACAACAAGTTAAAAAAGGAGTCGTCATAGCGGGACATCTCAAACAGCCGATATAGAAGAACAAAAACCTTAGCGGAAGCTACAAAACAAGGATATATAGAACCTATTATAACATATGGGACAGAAACGAGAGCTGAAACATCTAAATCAAAACGCCTTCTAAGAACCAGAGAGATAAAAACATTAAAAACAATCACCGGACTCAGACTATGGGATAGGCCAAAAAGTAGTTAAATAAGAAAACAATGTAAAACAGACGACATTGTGAGATGGATAAAAAAGCAAAGAAGACGGTGGAACTAACATGTAACAAAAATGACAGACGATAGAATAGCCAACATCGTCAACAAACCACAAGGTAAAAAACCCATTGGACGACCACCAGAAAGATGACAGGACAGCTGACAATCAACGTTCCAAGAATTCCCTCGAGGCAAACTAGACGAAACAGGCAATATGCCTTAGAGAGAGAGGAAGAAGAAGTAGAAGAAGAAGAAAGTTAGCAAAACGTCATTAAAAGGTCAAATCCAACTATAGTTGCATATGGAGAAAATAGATTCAAAGTTATTGGCGAGACGCATTCCAAGATGTTTGGTTAGAAAGCAAGAATACAATAGTAAACTCACTGTGGTTGATGTCAAAAGGAGACCCATCTTAGGTTTGAGGGCGTGCATAAAATCTGATCGGTAGAATTGAAATTGATATTGATAATAATTTAGGAAGTGCGTTTATAAATAAAAATCTATTAAATTTTGAAAGAAATAGATAGGTGTGACTTAAATATAAACTAAAACTCAAAGAAAAGAGCAAACCTGTTAATAACTGCCAAAAGGTTACCAAATGCAGTTAACGAAAAACAACTCATTACAAAAATTTGCTATAAGAAAAGACCAGGCAATAGACATATTTTTGACAAGAATAAAAATATTTTATTGAAATTTAGAAAGGCGGATAGGTACAAGGAAAGATAATAGACACTCACCCGACTCCTACATTGTATAGTGCTAAAGAGCAAGATGAGTCTACTTACTGCAGGAATTCTTCCTTTCCAAGACATTCTAATTTAGGTAATCATAATAAAAGTGGTGATAGTGATGGAAATCAGAAAAAACAGCAAGAAAAAGTTGATCAGAAGTGTATCGATAGTTACAGTTCTATTGCTCAATCAAACGGTGGCAGTGTAGTGACAGCAAAATCAGGTGAATAGTTAGAAAACCATCTTGCTAAATGATTATTGCTTTTAATGTTAGTTTTTCTTATAAAGAGAGGAATGTTGTACAGAATGTGCAATTTATTACATTGTTAGTTAGTCAATGTACAAAAAGTTGATATTAAAAGTTCTCTTTGTACTTTGATACTTTCTAGTAATTTAAAAATTATATAATAAACATCCAAAAAGGTAACAGGATATGCAAAATGTTAGGTCTAAAAAAGGAGACTGGACAGGTTGATCAAAAGCTAATAGAACACAAAATACACCAGAAAATAAAAACGAATAGAGCCAAGATACGCAGTTATAAGGAATCTAGAAAAAGAAAATCATAAAACCGACAGTTGGAATAAGCCAAAAAAGTTTTACAGAAACAAGGATGATAAAGCAATTGCTACTATTGAAAACAACCAACTAACACAGTTTTACACGGTTTGGAGTGAATAATGGGAAGCAGAAGAAGAATACAACGATAAGGCTACATGGATTGCCCAAGTAAAAGAATGCTTTAGTGATGTGTTTGTCGTGAAAGGCATACAAAAGGACAAAACCTCACTGCTGCTATAAACACACAAGCACATAATATATTAACGTATGGACTTGAACTTTTACAAATACACAAACACTAATTTAGAAGAATTTACACATTAATTCGAAACTTGCTGATTAAATACAGATGTGATCATCCAAAGCAGCCAAAAGAGGTTACACTTGCCAAGCGCAAAAGGAGCACGTGGCTTTCTAAACACACAAATCCTAAGAAAAAAAAATTAAATTTTATTTTATTACATCCGATAATACTAATTTAAAAATTATAGTCCAAGTAAATCACGATTTCGTCCCATTAGATTTAAATCAAAGTTATCATAAAGCTGTGGTATCAGAGCAACATCTAAGGAACGATGGCACCCCAAAAACCTGTACAAGTTAGGAACTGATGAAACTTTAGCAAGCATATTGTTAGAAAAGGGCAGTTTTATCTGGAAACAGAAGGATTTATTTCAGCTATTTAGGATAAAGTCATCAGAAAACACATTATGAGAAGCAAAATTTAGATAGATGTAGAAGATGCAACAAGATTGGCGAAGTAGTCGAGCATGTAATATCAGGTTGCCCGCCTTTAGCAAATAATGTTTATCTTGCATAGATTACACATCTTTAACGTTAAATCATTAACTTATCAATAATCCATTACCATATCATAAATACAAACCTCGGAGTGTTTTGAAATATAAATCCGTCACTTTATAATGGAGTTAACCTATCTAGACTGATATAACAGAAGATCATAATTGAATATTATATTTGAAATTAAAATACTAATTGCACTTAAGTTAAGAGTAACTAATACAAACTTATTCCAAGAGCTAAAACAGGTCTTAAAGTTCTAATTATCACTATTGTAATATATGCGGAGGGTGTAGTTATAAAGCAGCTACCAAAAATCTTCGACGAAATACAAATCTCGCTATGGTTATCTGAATTAATGCAAAAAGCCACCGCATTTCAAACATGTCACCTTGTAAGACTACTATGTAGTCTGGTCAGGTGCTCAGATAAACAACTTTATAATATAACTAAGGATTCCAACAAATTGAAATTTTGGAGTTTAAGGTTCAATTCTTTGCTAGACACTGCAATATTTGCTGTATAAATCAGGAACAAAATACGTAATTACCGTTCGAATTCTTCTAAAAGCGTTTTTGGTTTTAAAGCTTCCAAATAGTTTGAAAGTGTGTATATCGTTGTCTAGATTATATTGATAAATATGCTAAGATAAAATGTATTAAAGAAACTAATTTTTTAGTCGCTTATTTTCTTATACTATTACTCTTGGTTAACATGATTAGTAAAATCCCTGAAACTTAATCTATGTTTTAAATCACCGAAGAATTAAATTATTTAAGTTAGAAGAAACTGTATTTGTCTGATTATTTCCAGCAATGTGAGAGCCCTATTCATTATTTATCAAATTCGTACTACTTTTTGTTTGTAGCTGTTTTATTATTTATTCGTTCTTCACTTTATTCGTATATTCTTTGTAGATATTTGTATAAAAATATCAAATTTCTAAAAGGGTATATTAAACCTTAAAATATTCGAACTTCTGTCACTCTAATATAACTTTTTTCTAACAATTAGTTTAATGACAAATATTTGAAGTAAGCAGACAAAACTTCCGTTTACAATTTCATTATGAATATTTACATTTACACACTTTTATGTCTACTAGCACTGCTGTAGGATATTCAATGAAATTCCCGATGCGCATCACAAGCAATGCTACTGTTAAATGGTAAAGAAAATTTAAAAATTTAAATTAATACTAAAGTATCTCCAGAAATTTAATTTAAATTTGATGTAACCGAATCAGAATATTTCAAAGTTTTTTATATTTCTATTAAGATTTAATAAAAATAAAAATATCATGTCAAAAACTAATAAACATTATTTCTATACAGTATTTAGTTTCATATTTATTTCAGCACAAAAAGCTCTACGAAAGCAGCTTCAAATTTAAAATTAAAAAAGTCTTTTTTTTATTATTAAGTCTGTAGGCAAAAACAACCGGAATGGAACAAATAACGTTCTTGGCGGAGATTTACAGTTAATAAACAAAATGAAAAAGAAATATTAAATTGCAGAAACAAGAAAATAATATTTTAAAAATAAATCTAACAATAAATACTCACTGATAACGTACATGTACCCAGTCTCAATGTTGGTAAAAAAATTTGGAGAGTCTGTTGATACTTCACATCGATATCGACCCGAAACTTCAGGCTGGACGTTTCTAAGCACCACTTCGTTAGGATTTGACTTGCTAAGCTGTAAGAAAAAGTAATTATTTTAACTAAGTGATTTTTTATCTCTGCAGATTAATTTTTTTCAGGGTGAAAAGTTACAGCTAAAGAAGAAATTAACAGTTTGATGACAGAATGTTGTATTGTTTTATGTTACCTATTTTTCTTTTGCTTAATTATGTTAATGACACATTTAATCTAAATTAAACAGTTTGCACTAAAGTAATCACACAAAGTTTTCAATTTATCTTAAAACAAAAGTATTTGCTTTATAACTACTGGTGCACTAAAATGCAAGTAATTTATAAATTACATGCGAATCGACGTAATGCTATCTAGAAACTCAATTAGCATTGGTGTATAACAAGTCGCTGTGGCATCCTATATCAAGTAACCCATACTTGACCCGCTTTCATGTTCAATTTCAATATTACATTCCCTAATTCTCCTTTTCGATATCGGTCTTTTATAAGTTTCAGAATAGTCAACATTTTTGTAAACTGTAGGCAAACTCGAATAAAACTAAAAACAAATCTTGAATAAAAACCTCCACCTTTTATATGCTAGGGCTATTTTTCAGTAACATTTGTTTAAACGTCGCCTCATTCCCTACAAATCTAAAAGCAATGGAAGATCGACACTTTCAAGATCCTGAAGCTTTTATTCCTTGGGGGCCTCTTAATACGCATCCGATCAATAAAATTATGATTATATTATTTCAAGAGTTCTTTACACTACAGACTGGTAGAAGCATTTTTAAAATGTTTATAACTTGG
>VTPC01001240.1:32810-48439 GCA_011009095.1 Ignelater luminosus
TGTCAATACTGTTAATGGGTAGTTGCTGATGCCTAGAGATGTCCATTGATAATATTTTAAATCTAAACAGAGCCCTTTTTGAGAGAAGTGGTGGGTTTGCATGTTTTGAGAACCGCTGGTGTGTACCAGTGTACCCCATAAGTCTTCAGAAAAATTACTTAGAATGACATCATACCTTAATACAGATTGATACTTTTTGAAGGCTGTTTCTATTTATTTAATCTTCATCTGAGGTTACAGTAAATCTAGTTCATTGTTTTCGAACACAGACATAACCTACCCCAATTTTACATGTGTTCATTAAAGATAACTGAATACTTAATTATTGTTAATTTAAAGCAAAGATCTGCAAATTACCCTTACCGCAGTAACGAAAGAATATTGTCCAATTGAAAACCCTTCAAGAAGAGGCATAAAGGCGTCAACACATAAACATCGTTTAATCCTCTTCTACTATCATCTTATTATCACATTTGAAGAAGTTCTGTTACTTTATTATCTTGACCTTCCGTAATTGCGGACTAAATTACACCATATCATCTAAATCCATGGTGCTAGGTAAGACAAAGAGAAAGCAATAATAAGTCGTACAGAGAGAATAGAAACACATCTTGAAGCGTTGAAAGTATAAAATGAACTACCTACCCTTGAATTATGCCCTTGAATCTGGAAATTTTAAATATTGTATTGGTCTTTCATTTCATGTTCATACAGGCTATCATAGACGCAGTGACAGCAAAACCGTCAATATAAAACTAAGATAACGGCACAAACACAATTATTTGCTGCTATGTTTTTGATTACTTTGTTTTACACAGATACAGTTCGTATTACAAGGACTCTCAAACAATTTTTTGATTTTTCAACAGGAGTGCTTTCCTGAAGAATGAAGAGGTTTTAAAAAAATATTTTTTTCTTGATGTAAATACAACTATCACCAAATGGGAGGTTAGATTTTTCCTAGCTATTTCAATTTCACCCTATACATTGTTAACCAATTTACTTGTTGCTTTTGATTTCCACTTAGTAGTGGAAGAATACAGCCTAATAGTAAGATTTGATACTTATACTAGTAACCAAATTTGTGCTATGCATGTTTTGATGACAACAAAAAAAGGAACAATCAAAGCAGTAATATGACCCCCTGATACTCTTAATATTACTTACTTCATTTGGTATCTGTAAAATGCTAAAAAATATTATTATTTTTTGATACTTTCTGCGTTTCCTTTTATTATGTAGTTTGCACGTCTAAATATCCAAATATTCTGTTATCATCATCAGATATTCTAGAATCTTTAGTCATGTTTGATCACCAGTTGAAAGAAACCGCTGCGCTGGTAAAATTATTTTGTTTGAGATAACGCAACAGATCTGAGAGACATTGATCAAGGATTACTAAGTAGGTAGAAGCCAATTGAGCAAGTTGTGGGCCTCTCTTTCAAGATTTCCCCTTCGGAGAAGACCGTCTTTTATGTGATAGCGAATGAAAAGTAAGTAATAAAGATGATACATAGACACTTTTCGTTAGTGAAAGCTTTGCATATAGTAATGCAAGTGGCTATTTTAATTTTTAGTGTCAAAGGTTTGGAAAAATACAAACTATTTTTCACACAGCATTGTAGGTTGTTAAAAGAGTACGATTAAAAATTAACAAATAAATAGTGTCTAGCCATCAAAGAATAGTCATTGTACTTACTGTTTGGTTGTTGAATTTATACTAAAACAACTTTGTGTATTCTGTGCCCACAGACGTAGATTTAGGCTGATGGCGCTCTCGACTTCCAAGTGGGTTGTCTTTGTCACTGACTATACCTTCTTTCTATGTTTCCGTTATTACTTTCTTAGGGCAAATGAAAGTTTCATGGTTTTGGCAATTAAACTGCTAAATTAGTCAATTAATCTAATCATTTATACGATTGCTATGTTTCTGGGTTGTAACAGGTCCTGCTTTCATTTTGTTGGATTAGAAGTGTTTTTTTTTAAATTGACGTACCAGAGGCTGTATTTGTCACCGTTGCACGATCAAACACTTTGCAGAAACGTTTAGTACCCATTAGTTTTACTTTGTTAAAAAGAGATCAAGTTTTCCATATATTTTTGCGTCTACCGTAACAGCAACAAAAATCAAGTCAAAGATATCCTTGGAATTTTAAAAGATTGTTTTAGAGTAATCCTTAAATTATGGAAACATAACCAAGTCTTTTTTTAAGATTGTGAGTACCGTATGATAAATCAACTTCTTGAGGTAGTTTTCTGATTGGTGCCTGGATGATATTTCTAACACTTTTAACAATTTCTACCGTTCCTTTTATAGGTCTACCAGATTCCTTCTTCCTAGCCACGCTTCCGGTTTTCCGAAATTATTTACAACCGTCTTGACAGATTGATAAAAATTGTTATGTATAAAGTTTGCAGCTTCTTTTGAAAAATGTTGAAATTCTTCGAAAGTGGGTTAAAATGAATATTCCCATTTACCATTTTCATTCATGATACCATTAGATTCTAATATAAAAATGCTATGTTAACATATTTAAATTTACAAAGCTTTATAAATTTATGTGATTATGACTAATGATAATATAAAGACTTGAAAACTAACCTAGATAAAATTTACAGGTCACTTGTATTATTTTAAAAGCTTTGCTTTTTTATTAACATCAAACTATCATGGAAAAGAAATTCAAAATCCATGGCTATCATTTACTTGGTTTTTTGTTTCTTTCACGGTATTAATGTCAATTAAGAAGAATACCAAAGATTATAAATAAAAACACAAAATTATAAAAACTTTCAAACATTTTAAAAGAATGAATCCAAATTTCAAATTAATAAAAAAAATAATAAATACGTTCAACGTTTTGCTTGAATTTACCGAACGTGGTAATCTTGTTTTGTAGGTTGGACGTTCTAAATTAGAATTAATTGTGCGACAGTGCCCAGGAAAGTTGAAATGAAAGGCAAGGTTTCATAATTTTGCTTGGTGGATATAGGGGTGGGTTTCTAGAAGGATCTAATTTTCTTTTAGATTCTGAACATAACGATCAGGATTGTCACGCGACATGACTGGAAATATTTTTCAAAATTATGTGGTTAATCACTTATTCCTGCTTTGAAGAAGCTTGGAGGAAAAGTGTAATTGTTATGGATACTGCTGCGTACCATTTGGTGCAATTGGACAAACCTTCAACTTTTTCTTCCAAGGAAAACCAAGTATAGAAATAATTGACTAATCACAATGTCAGGTTTGATTCAAAATTCCTCAAAAAGCAATTATGGGATTTAACTGAACCTTTTCGATCGTTCGACAACAAGACGTACGTAATTGATGAGCTGCTGAAAGAGAAAGATATGAAGTTCTTTGAATGCCTCCGTATCATTGTCAGTATAAATTGAAATGACATGGGGGTACTGTAAGTCTTATTACAACAAACGCATAAACTCTCGAACACCTTCTAAAGATCGTGTCCAGAGTTTATGGCTTGAGTCTCTTTTAAAATGTTCTTTAGACGCGTGGCAAAATTTCTGTGATCATTACGAAAACCTTATTGTAGCTGACTAGAAAGAATATATGGGGAATATTTTGCTTGAAAGCATTCTTCCGTTTATTATTTAGTATTTAGTAGAAAACTTATTTTTATGATCATGATGCGAATTTGTTACTGTCATTATTAAACAAATGTGAATAATACACTATAAGTAAAGATTTTTTAAACCTTATTTTAATAGTTGTACTGTTAAAGCAATACAAAGCAGGAAACCTTTATTTCTCACAGTGGAACGAGTCCCCGCACTCGGAATTACTCAAATAAGAATCATTTAAATTTCCAGCATCTGAAAGTAAACATAATCTCCCATAAATTTCTTATATAACTAGAAGAGTTTAACATAAGATTGTCACCATCTTTATCCTTGAAAGTATAAAGTTTGAACATTTAATTTTAATACTGCAGAGGAAATAGGAATTTTCGTAAAACAATTTTTTAGCGTAATAGATTTACAGATTTACAAAAAAAAGCAACAGCATGAGGTCAAACCGTCATAAAATCATAACCTTAAAGTAGTAAGATTTTACAAGCCGAGTTTACAATACTGAAATTGTCTTTCTGCTACAGCCATATACGACCCAGAAACATCGTGAATGGAATATATAGGGTGTTCTATTGGTGTCCGGGCAAATCTAAGCAAGAACTGCTTTGTACTGGTTTAGCAACATATTTTGACAAAACTTTCAAGATTGACACTTTTAGAGTTTAAACCAACACAATCAAAGCCAGGTTAAGGTATTTCATCCGCACTATGCTTATCTGATAATTGCGAAATCAAATCAAATATTTTGGTTTTTGTATTCATAATAGTTATCGTGCAAAAAATGCTAAAGCAAACAATACCTAATTTACTATGAAACAAATGCAACAATTTGTTGAATTCAAACAAGAGAAAGCCGATCTGTAGATGCTACAGATTCAGTTTCTGAAAGACTTACTTTATAATAATAATAATAATAATAAATTAATAATAAAAATTGCCGTTATTTTCGCACAACATAATTACGTAATTTTCACAGAAAAATAACTCAAAACCATACAAAAGGGAAGTGAGTAGTTGCACAAATCCCACTAACTGATTTTGTACACCAAGTGTAAATCTATGTCTTATCTCGAAAGAGGTCTTCTGTGTAAAAACAGATCGAGAGGGCAGACATACTTATCGCGTAAAGCTAATTTTCCATGTTCAATCTAAATAAATTGTGTTAGATGTTACCAGTAAACTTCTAGTAGACTGGCTAAAGTAGTTTAAAATGCAATCGCACGATATACCAATTTAGAATAACATTGCTTTAAGTCTATAAATCTCAAATAACCTGAAAACTACCTTAATTTACTATTTGGGGAAAATTAGCTACTATATCACAGTCGGTAGTAAAAGCTAAAATATTTCAGTAGAATTTTAAAATTCACCTTTTATTAAAACAAGTGTTATATACTGACTTTAGTGTTATTCCCTGCAATAATCAGTTTAAGAAATATTTTCTCATTCAGACTGATAACTAAAGGAAATGCTATACATATTTATGTACATAGAAGAGGCATATTGTTTAATATATGCAAATTCCAAAAGTTTATAGAACGTATATTATACAAAATTATTATTATTTGTCTTGCAAGACAGCTGTGATATATTAGGTCAGATTTTCAAAGTCTTAATCCATCTCTATATTTCTTATATAATGGAAAATTGAAAAGCTTGTGTGTTATAACTGTATTATTTATTGCGTGTTTCTATCAGATTCAAACCTTTAATAAAAAGTCAGGCAATAAAATTCCCCCAACAAAAACCACAAAAATAATCAATCCTATACTATTTCGAAATAATATCTTTCTGCATCCACAAATTTATTTCTGTACTTAAATATATTTTTTATCAATTTATTGGAATTATTGAGAGGACAAATAGGGAATCTGCTTTTAAATTATGCAATAACACGATTTACCGATTAATGTAAATACACTAACAAAACTCATGTAATTGCTTTACAACATAAAAAATTTCTGTTGTTTCAGAATATTTAGTACAAAAAATAATGTCACAAGTTGTTGTTATAGAAGTTAATTAAAAAAAAGTTATAAAAGAGTTAAAATATAGGCCGTTCGTATACTTTGCAAATTTACTCTACTGCATATTTCAGAAAATTGTCATTCGGAGCCTGTTAGAGCAAATTTTGAAACAACTAGCGGTAGGAAATGGTTTTTATATTGAACATTACTGATAAGTATTGCTTCTTGTAATGTATATTCCTGTTTTGTTCTTTTTACAGATGAGATATACAAAACTTCAAATCGAAATTTTTAAAATAGGCTACACGCACTACATCTCACAGATGATTGCATTTTAAAGTAAGAAAAGCTTCACTATTATCTGGTATTATTATTCTGTATTTTTCTTTATCAAAAACCAAGTAGAAAATACTGAAATTGCTTCACATTATTTGAATTTATAGCATCTATGAGTCAGAGGTAAAAACCGTTCGTCGTATACGTAACAACTATGTATACGGGGAAAGTGTTAAAAAATTATAATTTTATTATGTTATTCTCAGATCTTGAATCCTACTTTTACTGATTACACTAGAAAATTATATGCTTTATGTTCAATTAATATATATATAAATAGGAATGTTACTGTTATAATCTAAAGATATAATTACAGATTTCAGAGGAAAAGATAAAATCCATTAACAATAATCTATACAAGTAGCTTTTATACAAGGTGTTGCAATAGTCAGCAACGGTGAAAGAGTTCCTATTTGAGGAAATAATTTACTAAAGAGAAGTTATTCTGGGCGATCTCTTTTTCCATTAAAAACGATGTATAGAACGAGAACTAATTAAACTGTCCATTTCACACTGTAATAGATTTTTGGATTATCTCAGAAATCAAAATTGCAAAGTTACTTCCATTTCCTTCTTTTTCTAAGCATAATAGCATTAAAAATATTCATAGATACAATTTTAATCATTTTAAAAAAAAACAGCTTGTTTCTTTGCTAACATAATAATAATCAAAAACCAGTATGTACAATTATTTTATTCTCAAATGAACTAAAAAAAAAACTACTTTATCTTTAACTATGTGAAATAATGTTATTCTTTCAAAACATTTTTGCTTATTCCAAAAACATCAATTTTTCAAACAAAATTCAAATATTCTCTTCAATAACAAAGATAATTAGAAAAAATATGAAAATTTTAAACAAACATTGTTCTAAGCCCCATAGCTCTGAGGTATCAAAGCATCAAACTTTGTTTTGAAAATAGTGGTTTTGGAACAAGCAACATTTGTGAACAATAACAGTTTTTCATAAAGTCAAAAATAAAACAGAGTTTCTTCTTGCTTTGTCTACCTGGGGACAGATTGTGTGTTTTGTTATTTAAACTATACTAAACTGGTACTTATATCTTCACTCTGATTAAATTTCTCTCAATCGAATCAGAATTGGTTCCCGCCGAGTGATCGCTACCATCAGTTATTAAAAATTGCGCAACGTTTTGGTCTAATTTAACAGTCTTATATTTTCATAATAAATGAAAGTCGGAGTCAGATGTGTAAAGATTTTCCTATATGACGTTTTCAAAAACGCTTAAAGTCTTTGTGTCTGGCCTCTAATGCTTCTGCAGACAAATTAGCTATAGGCATCACACTATGAAATAATAGCGGGGCCATGAAATATCGTGAATAATCTGCTGAGTATATTTCTTTCGTTTTATTAACTAAATCAGTAAATTTAGTTATTTTAATTTGCCTCTCGTTAAAAAGAACTTTAACTATTAAACCTAAATTACAAATTATTAAAACATTAAAGCCTGCCATAGCCTTGCTGAGTTTGGAGTTTTCGAAGAAAACGTATGTCGCTGTTACCGTCGTTAGTAGACCCGAACTCAGGTTTTGGTGTTGTATTTTCTCATTTAATGTCCCCATCGTTATTACCTAAATGAATTTTCTGGATTTGTAAACTTTTACTTACAGGCACTGTGACTTGAACTGCCATCAAAGTCCCACTGACAATCTAGAGTTAAAAAAACGAGCATTGATAAACTTTGTTATGAATCATGCTGACTGTAGGTTCACTTCTGCAAGAATCTCAGAAATGTCTATGAGCGTTGGTAAACTGCTTTCCAATTTGCTCTAAAGGATAACTTGGAAGCACATCTGGAATTCAACTGTTCATCATTGTCCGTAAGATGTTTGTAACGATCACTTTAGTACTCGCTACATATCAGTTACGAAATTTAAGCATTTGTGTGTAAGACAGGAGTTTGTTTGATTTCTAGTTTGAAAAGTTAGTTTCCTTTTTTTCTGCACTGATATAGCTAGAGATTGTTATCAGTAATTGGTTTCTGGTTCGATTAGTTTTTATTAATTAAAGATTTGGGAGACTGTCTGTTATTTCTTCTTAATTTTATTTGAGACAAACAGTATAAATATTTTTATATTTATTCATTTTGTTCTGTGGGAAAGAAATACATTTGTTGATTTTTCTGGCTATTTGAAATGTTATTCCGATATCATTTGTTTAAATTATTTATCATTCTTTTCTCTATCAATTAAGACCAAATTACTCCAAAGTAACAAAATTTATAATAGATCTTTTAAATCTTACTTATTATTAATTCTTATTGACGTGGCGTTTTATTTAAAATTAGGTTTTTTTATTGATTTGTAAAAGTCGTGTTAGGAACTTTGTTTTTTTTCTATAATAGCATTTTGTAGTCTTGGTTATCTGGTTTATTCCTTCTTTAAATAGAGCTTAATTGTTTTTGTTTTTGGTAGGGAGAGAATAAAATGTTTTTAGAATCGGTCTTATCTATTCTAAATTTCTGAGTTGGTATACATATATATATGTATAATTAAATGGACCCCATCCAAATTGGAGTATGCATATCCTAGCTCTATATATAGGGCAGTATGAAGTATGTGAGAATTGTAAAACGTTGTCCTCTACTGATGAGACCAGAACAAGGTCGAAACAGATCTGTCTAGAGGTACGTTATACAATTCTCACATTTAAAACTGTTTGGAGAATTCTTTTTATTTATTAATTTATATGGTAATTACCAAAGCTTTCTCCTTGAATATTCTTTATTGAACTTCTTTATCGCGAATAAGAGTATACCTTCTGCTATACCGATAACTGTCCTCGTTTTTCGCCTTTGTCAACATATTTACTGGTTAGATTTACAGATTCATCTTTGTTATCAGTGAACTCTTTTTAAATTTAGTTACCTTTTCACCTTAATTACCCATTTCCTACTTGTCCATATCGTTTTAGCAGTTTTTCTTTATACATTTCTAATAATTCCCTTTCCCACAAAAACTTAGTTTTCCTCGTCCGATCTCGAGTGATAACATTGATGTTCAAGTTTTCTTTCCTTGTCTGCAACTTCTCGACAACTTAATGTTTGTCTTACTACCTTTACTATTTGCGGATTTTTCAATAATTTTTTCCGTCTTGGTATTAAAGATCTTTCTGATTGGTTAATTTTCCGGTCTTTAAGTTGAACAAGTTTCCGTGAGTTTCCTGGTCGGAGTTCGGCTTTAAGTCTTTAATGACGGACATGTTGTCGGTTCCAGCTTGATACAGGGGAAATTCCGCCCTCTTAATACACCTGTGTCACCGTAATCGACGAGTCGGCCTGATCTATTAAATGCTAGTAGTTAATTGAAGTGGGTTAGTCCAAATCTTTATCTTACTTTATGTAGTTTCATCCTTGGATTACATTTTATTTTGATTAAATTTTTTGAATCGACTCTCATTTGTTAGGGGATATGTTTGAGCCACTTTTACCTGTTCCGAAAGCTAATTGCTGCCTTCTTTTTTCGTGGATTTAGCTTCTTTAGAGCTGCAGGAACTGACCTACGCTTGCGCCCTTTCACCTTCACCTGCCGTCGAAGGGAATGCTTCTTGTTTCTGTTCGTACTGCCGACAGCGTCATCGCTAACAATAGACGTCATGTTTCCTAGTTTTAAAAGATTTTCATTTATAATTATCATTAATAACTTTTTTAAACTTAGCCTTGTAAAATTCGTTCAAGACAATTAGCTTTTTTTGACTACAAGCTTATTAAAAGTTAATCTTCATCTCATGTCGTTGTATTGACAGCACAGCCTTTAACCTAATTTAGACTATGATACACTAAAAAACAAGAAAAAAGATAAAAAAGAAGTTTAAGGATGCTTTTGTGCCTTCTTTTGGTTTAGTAATGGGTTCACGGAGATCAGATCTGTATCTCTTCCCGGCCACGTCCTTCGGTAGGTAATTCTATTGTTTCCGTTACATATATAACTTCCTCCTATGATAGCTTTTGTAACTGCTGACTTTTTGTATTAAAGAATATTGGCTTTTGTTATTAAACAATTATAAATTTTTGCTTCGATTAAAATGTTTTCTTTATTGTAGTTTTTAAATTATATTTTTCTAAATTGCACTTTACCAAACCTCATTTATGATATAAAGCAATCCGTTATGACTGCACCATTACATTTAAAAGTGATTGTCATTTTTCCATTAATGTTTTTAAACCAATTTTTGCAACATATTCATTATTTCGTATTTAATTATTTACATTTCTGCATTATACCGGCAGCCCTACCAACCGCTTTAGTTATTATTTTTGATTGACTTTTTGTTATCCAATTTTATGGGAACATTTTCACTTTATTGTATTATTGATTATTGTTTAAGTTATGTGTATTTTACATTGTATTTTCTAAAGTTGACTTGGTTTTAGGTTGAAATCTTAAATCTTTTCTTTTATTTTGATTTATTGCTTTAAAAACCTCCTTTCAAAGTAAACATTACTGCAAGGCTACGTTACATGTTGCACTTTCTAATCCAAAGACCTAGATCAAAATTTAAAACTAGTGCCTTCAGGGGTAGCAGTGCTACTTTGCTATCCTGTTTTTGTCCAGAAGATAGTTCTGCTGCAATCATCAACTTACTTGAAGTTTTGGAAGCAAGCAGGTCTGCCACTTTCTCCTTTTTAGTTGCTTGACTTGCTTCCGCAAAACGTTTCAGTGGTCTTCATTGTTGCATTTCGCTTGGTCCAGGCTGATTTTGCTGATTATAACTAGACACGTCGTTGCCTTAGTCAACCGTCTTGTCTTTGTAATTAAGCTTAGCTACAGATTTACCGTAGCTTCAATTGCATTGTTCCCATTTGGCATTTATTTGAAGCCAAAGCAATGGTGTAATTTTGTTCATGCTTTCCATAACTGTTTCTGAAGAGAAATCAATATATAGAAATGGAAATATTGGCCACACAAGATTGCAGTCGGAAACTAATAATTAAAGAATTTCTCGTTATTTTGTCATTGTATGTATAACAGTAAACTTGTTCCTACGCGATTACAATTACTTACTCTGACTTATTAATTAATTAAACATTTTGCATGGAAATTTCAAGAAATTTGTAAATTTGACTGAAAATTACTTTTCCAATAGTGATACGTTAATTTCTTAGAGCAATGTAGCACCTAGGTAAATAAAAATGTTCTGATTCAAAAAACTAAGCGTGTTTATCTAGTACTGGTTTATATGCAAACGCATGAACGTTCTATTTGCAGTGAATCTATATATTTTTGACAATATTCCCTGTTCCACGTTGTACAATTTTGACTTCTTTTCTTGTTTGTATTTATTTCATTTTCTGTCAGTACCTTGATGAATTAGACCAGAAGGAAAATATTTATCTCAATTTAAATATTAGAACTAGTTTGCTGGTTCCCTTTCACACAATATTCTGTTTATTGTACATATACATTCGGCTACGATATATGGTATCTATGATGTAGACGACTGTAATAACTATATTACTAATAGGTACCTACTACATTCTATAGGACGATTATTGTTTAATTTCAAAGTAGTCAGGTTTCGCTATTTTTTTTAAATTAAATTATTGAGTCTTTAAATTCAACTTTACAAACAAGTTTCTATGGCACTTTAAATTAAACAAATACGTTAATGATTGCAATAAATAATTATTAAAGACTACAGTGTCATAGAATTGCTATTTATAATACCTACAAATAATATAAAATTGTTCTTACATCTACATCTATTCCTGGTAATGGAAAAACTTGTGTATTTGGGAGTTCCTTAGGCAAATATCGGTAGAATTCACTTTGACCTTTATACCACTTCACAGTATACAAAGGTTCCCCTTCAAGGTTGTAACGGCACTGTAAGGTAACTGTATCTCCAACGGTGGCTGCTTGAGGTACAGTTACAGACACGTCTTTTAACCCTGAAGTAACTGAAAAAACAAACAAAATTAGTAATTCATGAAGGTGTAGTAGACTGTACTTAAAAATAATTTTTGGTTTCTTATATTTATCTAAAAATAACACAATAACAGTCTCAACCATAAATGAAAGATAAAACAAAAACAACGACACACAAAAAGGTTTCTAAGAAATACCTTAATAGAACACATCGGACAAAATTGTACGAATGACATGAACAGAAGGAAGATTCAGTAATTAAACCCAGTAGCAATAATACAATTTCTAAAGCACCAAACAGAAAGACAAAGGCATCATCATCTAATTGCTATTAGACTTAATAAATTAGATCTGTTGCTGTAACACACACGTAGAGACATCCACACCTGTTCCTATCCTACCTTACGGCTTCGTGAGAAAAGTAAATATAAAATTTCTATTATTTTCTACCTTAAAAATAAATGATATAAATCATAATTGATTGTGAGCTGCATCAATAACAGTATTGTTATTTATCTTGATACTGTACTAGCGTAATTTTGTTTATATTGTATATAAGTTATTGTACAAAAAAAGAAACATCTGTCGCAAAGAGTTAAGAAGCTGCAGTACCATAGTATTTTATAAAAGTAATTTTTTTTGAAGTAGAAATGTGAAAACAAAGTAAAATGACAATCAAACTTAAATTTAGCTTTAGCTGAAACAATAAATATATTCTTTGTCAACAGCACACTCACAAACAAGAGAAAAAAAACTACTACGGAACTTTGAATAAAATATACAAAGTAAAACGTTCTTTCAGAAGAAAGTTGAATATGCATCAATTAGAAATGTGCTTTTTAATCATTGGATGCGTTTAGCGAACGTAATCATTGGTAAATGAAATCAAAGAATTTAAAGACCTGAGTCATGAATAAATCGACGTCTTTCGCAATTAGACCGTGTCGTTATTGAATTATAATGTACACTCCACGCTTTGCTCACTTTTATAAGGAGACTATAGATAAGTGTGGTAACTCGAGGTGTCGGCTACACTACAAACTAAACTCTTCAAGAGTTTTGCCTAAACACCTACCATTACCATATATACTAGCAAAAAAGTTACCGATAGAATCAACATAAGAAAGAGGGCTCTAGATGGAGTCACAAGAAGAGTGGGTTATAGAAAATCAATCACATTGCAAAAATTATAAAATGATCATTTAATTTAAATCCAATCTGGAATAAATATTTATAAAATATAAATAATTTTACTACCAACAAGAACCTTTAGTGTAATAACAGACACCAAATCTTACATTTTTGCATATAAGAAGGTCGATATTGACTTGGCCCACCATATCATAGAGAATTATATTGATGAATGAAGTACCAGAATTAGTCAAAAAAACTGTTACTCCATAACAATATTCAGTAGATGCTGACTGCAATTCTTGATAACTAACTAGTGACAGATACCATAACTATGGTATTTTTGTTACTATTCTATAAACTTTTAAATGTACAAATAAAACGAGCAGGGCCAGGCCTGTAGGTACTTTAATCATTCTGGGATCCTCCTATTTCTCTCCCTTAATCCCTGCCACGTATAGAAATATTGATTTTATACCTTGAATATATATTAACCTAAATATATGGCGCCTGAGTTTCCAGTTTTCCCACATGCTATGGTTGTCGTATATTCGTTAGGTTGTGCGTTCTTCCTTAGTACTTTACAATTTTCTGTAAAAACAATCCTTTGTAAATCACCAACGCAGCCCTAAGTACTGTATTGATTTTCTATTTCTTTGACTGGCTTTGCCTTGTAGGACTCAATGTCATGCCAACCTCTTCGTACTTATAAACCTACTTTGTATTTTTTTATGCTGTATTGCAGCTTATTCTTCATCTGTCTTTGGTAATCTTCCCAAACCATTCACCATTTCTTTTCAATTTTCTTCGCAAAAAGACGGGTTAACAAGATATGCCAATGCTTCGTAGTCGTCAGTACTGCTAACTTTTATTGCAGCTTTTGTTCCGTCCTTTTTCTTTCATACGTACAGAATTTAGGTTGGTTTTGATTCTCTCTAATAAAATCAATTGTTGCGCCATTGATATTGTCAAGATGTGCAGCTTTTCCAACGATTTACTAGTTTAGAGGATTTTGCAACAAGAATAACTGAAAAACAACTTCGCTCAAATAGGTATTAGGTACTTGTAGAACTGTTGTGACATTATTATAAATATCAATGGAAATTATGCGTACTCAATGAATTTCTGGGTGCATATTGAGCATTAAATTTAACATTTCGTTTGAGTATTGACATTTTATATAAATTTTTTATTTTATTTTATCGTAAAATGTATTCAACGAATTGTTTTGTTTCTTTTGTTGCCGATGAGATCATTTGTTTGTTGTGCGAATCTTTTATTCAGGCTTTATTTATGAAATTCGATCTGCAATTTTTATTACTGAAACATGCCTCATTTTAGTTTGGAATTGTTTATAAGTTTCTAGTATATTTTTCTGTTGTCGCCGATTCGAGGAAAAACTTGTTTACATTTAGGTTCCGTCGCTAGAATAAATGCTACGGTTTGTGCCGTATTAAATTAAAACAATAACGTTTGGTACTTTTCCATTTTTAATTTACCGTCTGTGGTTTGCTCCTTGGTACAATGTGCAACCGGCTCTTTTATTGTAGCAAACCGTTTGCGTGCAAAATCATTTGAAATTTTTCTAGAGAGTCAAATTTGGTCTGCCGACTTTGTACTTTATCTTTACCTTTTTGATGTGTCGGGCACGGATGTATTTGTCACAACTATAACTTGCTGTGAGTTCATCTTTGTGTTTGTAGTGTTGCATTTAGTTAACCTTAGGAGAAAAGCTCCTGAGGAGTTAAATAAATCGCCTATCTAGGCGGATATGTTTAGAATTCACAAGCAGAAGGATCAAGTCCATTAAGTTGTCGTGTCGAAGGTGACTTGTGTCATCGTATTCAGCCCTACGTTGAGGGATTGTGTAAAGTGACCGTCCGTTTGTTCGTGGAATAAGTGCATCTAGTCTCTGTTATTTTTCCCGCTGCCCCTTGAAAATTGTTATGTGTTATTATTTCTGAGTTAAAGAAACAATGCAGTGAACACTGAGTATCTAGTTTCCGTTCGTCAAGAACTTTTGTTAAAAGGCGCTTAAATTCGTTAGCGTCGTGTGGAATTTTTACTGCAATGAAGAAAGTCGGTGGTTTGTGATCTAGCCGCAATTTGTGGGTCAGGTTCTAGTCATTTTTCCGATGTATTTGGACGTCCTGGTGCATCCTTGATAGCATTTCGAAATCTTAAAGACCCAGGAAAGAATAAAATGTAAGAACTATCTTTCTTTATCTATATCTTTTGTTGTTGTGTAACGTGGATTTTGTATGGATAAGGTTAAAATTCGTTTTAAAAGATTTATTAAAACCTCTTTTGACTCAAATTTATATCAACGTTTTATAATTAATTACTTTGTAACTTGAACGTTCAAAGGTAAGGTAAGGTAGGTTTACAATATATTTTGCGCTCTGCACTTTGAAATTTTTTAAAAGTGATCATTTGCTCTTTATTATAGAAAAGCTACATTATCTTTAAAAAATGAAGTGTTCATTGCAAGTGTTTTATAAGTTATCTGTATACAGGGTGATATTTTATTGAGACACTTGTATACAGGGTGTTCCGTAAGGAACCCATATACAGGGTGTTGGTTGACGAGAAGCTGCGTGGGTTGGCCGTTGACCTTTAGCTTCGGGTGCCCTTAATTTTGAATATCTTCTGGAATTGACAGAAGTTTTTGTGTGTGTAAGCTATCTTTTTTTTTTCGTTAAGGTAAGTTTAGC
>VTPC01001240.1:63094-74339 GCA_011009095.1 Ignelater luminosus
CTCTTCCTTCCAAATCTGTCTTTTCTTTATTTGTTTTTTCTTTCTGTTGTTAACGCATTTTTTTTGAAATGAAAAATGAGCAAGGTGTAAAAATATGCGAACTTTCTTGTAGTCGTGGACTTCAACTTATGATTTTCTGATGTAGGAAATATTAGGGAGTTTAGATAGAAATTGATGTTTGCAGCTGGATATGCGCCAGCTAAGGTCCCGTCAATATGGCCAACATAATTATTAGTGGTGATGCCAATTACTTTTGTGTAAACGTTTTCATTCAACCGAAAAACTTGTTTTTGTGACTTCTTCCTGTGACGAATTTGTACTGTAACTTAACTGTTTGTGAATTGGCGTAAGCATAATTAAGATTGATCTTTTCGGCGGAGAAGCCTTGTAAGACTTTAAAAGATGTTGTCTTTGAACCTAACACCACTACTCCCTCATCTAGACGAGATCATAGCTGCGATCGCATTGACCAAAAAGGCAGGGCCGTGGAGCGGTCAATGGGGTTTTCCATTTGGTGACTGGTTCTTTTTTTTTTTAATAATACTAAAAAGGAGTATAGACTTTATTGTATTGTATAATACAAAATTAGGCCTAATTTGTCAACCATGACATTACAACACATAAAAATAAAATAATTCAAAGTACTTTATTTAAGCTTGGTAATACGCATCAAAATCTTCTTTATAGTTTTTAACCAAATCCAAAGCATCAATCAAAGTATCATTAAAAGCTGCAAAATACCTCCTTCCTAGCCTCTTTCCTGCCTACAAATATTGTCTCCGTTTCCTTCTGCTTGTACGGCCTCCCTTTTTTGATTTTTTTGCACTTTTACTTCGTCTTCTCCGTTTCCCTTCTATTATTCCATCATCTCGTCATGTTTATCTTTGTATTCCTTCGAAAGCATCCAACAAATACTTTTGTCTTCGGGGCTTAGTCATGGAACACCATCTCCTTGCCCCTTCGACCGCCACTTTCATTATGGCCCAATCACTATGTCGTTTGTATCTTCTTTTATTTTGTAACTATTCTATTATTAAGATCCGTTTACTTTTGAAGCCCTAACATGCCTACCCTCCATATTCGCGCTGAATATTTATCTTTAAGGTTGTGGGTAAGTTGAAAGACAGGCGACCTTACAATGCATTTTGTAATTTCACAACGGTTTATGTAAAACTTAGAGAAAGATCTAAAGACAGCTTTTTAATTCGATTCAGAATGCGGCAAGCATTCGTGTTCTACTGTTGAGTTCTATTTCTTTCAGCAAACAATCTTCAAAACTTTATTCTATTTAGTTTAATTTTTAAAATGTCTTGAACTCTACTACATTCTACAAGTATTTAAAAAAAATATGAATAGACGATAGCCAAAAGATGTTTCTATGTTTCACAATGTCGTAGTGTTAAAAATTCTGAATTCTCAGTTTCTTTCTTTCTTTCACTGAAATGGTAACAAAAAATACATTTCACAGAAACTGTTATGGACAAAAATTCTTTTAAAGAATAAAATGTTAACAAACTATTGGTGATGGACACAACTGTTAATGAATTCTTCCATAGGCTCGTAGCAGGAAACAATATGAGAAGAATTCAGCAATGCTCAAAATTTTTATGTAGTAGTTTTATACCTCCAGCTTTCCTCATTTCAACCATGATCTGATTTTGGAAAACTGCGTGTCCTATTTCAAGAAAGATTTTATTGTCTTCTTAATTATAAAGGTGAATAATTACCATGAGTGTGTCTTCTCACCTTACTACAACCTATTACAGTTGATGTAGAACATGTTTTTTATATGTCCAAGAGTCTTCAGTGTTTTCTACTCAAGTATGACCATTTTGAATATTTGTCATCATCAAACTTTGATTTGCTATAGAATCTTTTCTATTTCCAAAATTTTCTGAGTTAAAACCGAATTATTCATCAGTAATCATCTCTGTCTTAAGATATTCTCTGAACTGGCTATTAATTTTGAGCTTCTTAGTCATCGTTTTCAAACTAGTGGATCAGATAATGAAATTGTAATAAGTCTTATAAAAATCTGTCAGTGATGAGATTCCAGAACTTCAATTTTTTTTGCACTCCCCCTACAGTACAACTTTTGTTACTAAAAATACAAAATCCTTTATCACATGTTATCCTTTAACCGATATTTTATATGGAAATATAATATAGCAATAAAAAAGTCTGTGTAAATTAACATGCAGGTAGTTGGATACATAATGCTATTTTTTTAACTAATTATAAGTATTAAACTCTTAATACCAAGTTCTCTCTCTAAAAAAAAATGTGGTTATGAGATAAACCACTATCAATGCCACGACTAAAAAATACGCATTTGTTTGAGACATTTACCTTCTGACATTAAGAATAAATGTCTTGAGCAACTAAAAAAAGGTGTTATGCTCGTAGATGATAAGGCACGTTCCCATTTATTCAAATGATTTATAATACCTTACACCATCGATTTGTCACTGTTGAAATTAAAGCCGCAGGCTTTCTTACAGTTAGATATAATTATTTTGTAATAAATGTCAATTATAGCATAAATAACATTAAAGGTAATAAATAACTCAGTTCCTCCTTAAACAAGAAAACAGATCTACCTCTGTTCATTTATGTAACATCAATCATGTAGCAACTAAACATCCATTTTCCAAGAAAGGTGACAATAAGTCTCGAGCAGAAAATGTTGATATCTAAAAACTTTCCCAAACTACATATTTTTGCTCTACTTTATTGGAGAAACTAATCGTAAGTTGGTAACAGTAAAGAATACTTTAAAAACTTTTTCCTGATATTCCCTGCACTTTTTCTTCGCTACGACTTTCGTGACCAGACTTCCTCCGTTTTTATAGCTGCTTCAAGAGTGCTTTATATCTTATTATATCCTCAAGCGCGTAATACATAGCAAGATAAATATAACAATTAGCAATAAACGCAGCACAAATTAAGTAATAATGCCGGTGAGCCTGTATTACACTTGGCTTTAACGACTACTGTTGGTTAAGTGTATCCTCGAGACGAAATATATTGCGACCATAACATTAAAACTACTTTACTAAATCAGAACTACCAAAATTATTGGTTATCAGGTCATTAAAAATTAGTCCCATTTTGCTTATTCGGGATTTTAAAACCAGCAAAACAAAGAAAAACATGCTGATTTAAATATTGTGTGATTGACAATTAAAATTATTTTGGTAGCTCACATTGCTGAAGCATGTTTACAATGTAAATGATGCACATGATGATTCGACAGAAAAATAAATCAGGGGTAGAATTTTTAAATTCAGACATTTGTTTGCGTCCAATCGCCTTTCCTTTTATTGATGCTGCATAGCTGTATTTTTACGATTTCCGTGTTATTTTGCCATATACGAACTGACGTTTGAACTTTATTGCGATCTTGTTTTGAATACAATATATATGAAAAAAGGTCAAACAAAGGTATACGTTTACAGGTTTAACGAATTTTCTATAACTCGCATCAAAAGCAGCACTAAAATTTCTATTTCTTAACAAATTTAATCGCGGCATCACAGGTATTTCAAAATTTCTTTATATAATTAAATTGAAAACTTTGTAGGGAAAAGTAATAGTGATTCTGAAGCAAAAGTTTGGAAAAAAGTATTTTGTTGGAATGAATATTAAAAATTCTTCTCCACAATGTTAAAAAATACGTTTTTCTCGTCTCTCTTTTTTGGTTGAATTTTTTTGGTAAGCTTCCGTGTCCTATGTTTCATTTCAAACAATTTAATACTGGTTTCAAACGTTAAACTTTGATCGTTTCGCTTTTGGTGTAGCTGTAAAGTAGGCTACGTGGAACATTCTAATATAACTCTATTATTAGTACGATCTTCTTTCACTTTTACCTTCGCAAGTTTTTGTTGATCGAAGCTTACTCGATCGAAGAGGAGAAAGCTTTGAGTGTTATTCGACACTATACAAAATGGAAACAAGACTGGGTACTATATTTTTTAAAATCTATATTGAGAAATTTAAGGAAATGAGAATAAAATACTCTTAAAAACAGAATATATGCCCCTAAAATCAATCCCAGCTAAAACTTTCTAAATTATGAACAGCTATGCGAAACATATTAAGCAAAAATTACAAACTAGTTTAACTATCATGAAATAATAGAAGCTCGTAATAACAATGTCGAGAATAACAAAAGAGAACGATTAATTGACTCTGTGTAGAAGCCTATTCAACAGCCACAAAATCATCATTTCAACATGGGAGCAATCGTACATACATTTGCAACAACAAAACATGCTTAATAATGCAGAAGCATAGAATCTACACAAAGGATATGTGGAACAACTGGCTTAATAATAAACTAAATAACTGGAAACTTTTACAAAAAAGAAGAATCTGTTCAGCTTTTAAGTCGATTGGTAAAAAATTTCAGAAAGAAGTCAAGTTAAAACCTCTCCAAAAATGGAAAGACAAAGTGAAAGAAAAGTAAAACTCTTTAAATAAAAGGCAGCGATAGAAAATGAACGTTCATATTCCATATAAAGTGCTCAACTCATACGCAAAAGATTCTTAAAAATAGAAGTTTCGTAGGTATAGGAAAGAGAATAAAAGCGCGTTAAGCTTTTTTATTTTTTCTTTTAGTCTAAATCAAATGGTCTGACTTTAATAAAAAAAAAATCTCGAGGAAACGAAAGAACTTAAACTCAACTAAATTGGCTTAAATCTCAAATGTAACTTTTTTACTCTTTAGTTAATCTTCTGATAAGCTTTAAATCGCAAATCCATGTGCAAATATAAAACTAATTACAAACGTTTTTGCATTATTATTTTCTCAGTATCTACGAACCTTTAAACACAATAGATTTCTACAGCTTCTAGAACTAATTTGTGATTGAAACACAAGAGTTCTATTTATTGCACTAATTGCAAAACTATTGCTAGTGATTTTCATTACTTTAAGGTCTTTTCTTTACTTTGGGAAAATATATATAATTTAAATACAGTTCTTAAGGGTTATATAACGATGAATGATATAAGTGTTTTGTAATGTTATTTTATAACATTGCCGATATATCCGGACTCTGCTTTAAATCTTGCTTGAGCATTTGCATTCCGTACAAATTCATTAGTTTATTTCATCTTGAAAGGTTGGCTAAATTATTTAAATTTCTAAAAGATATTTTGTTCAAGATTCTTTAAAATTTATATTGCTAAAAGTATCCTGTGTACGTGTGCTATTTCAATACAGAATCATCCCACAGATGTCTAAACATTTTTATAGTTTATCAGTTCGCTGAAATTTTGTTTATGCTTCCGCATTTTTATGTTCAGAAGAAAGGCTGATTTGAGTTTGTAATTTTCCATGGTTTTAATGTTTGTCTATGTTTATTTTGATAATAATGGTGTAAATCCGGCTTCCGTCGTTGATTAATCTAAGTCATCTATTCGTTTTCTCATAGAGTCGAATTTTGAACGCTGAAAGGAGCCGTCGACTCAGCGCGTGTTTGAGGCTTTGGACGCCAACGCACGGTCCGGCCCATGAGGGCTCGGTACTGTCTTGTACCGTGAATTTAATTCTTAAGTTCTCTTTATGAGATTTATAGTGTTCTTCGAGAGTGGGTTCTGGAGAACAATTACGACACGCTTGTCGGATCTGAATTTCTAAGTTCACGAGTAGAAAGAAATTTCTAAGTAATAAATTTCGCAATTAGTTGCCGTCTAGTAAGTAAGATAGTATTGTTTAACAGCGAGCCTATGGAACTTTCTTTTGATCATCGTGATGCGTTTTCCAATGGAAATCACCTGTTCTGTTTTGTGCGTTAGCAACAGTTTTCTTCATTTGCAATTTAGTTGCCGTCGGTTTTCCAAGAGAAGAAATGTTGCGTGTGTTGACCAAGATTTCAGTATTTTTGTCGTATTTTCTGTTTAGTGAAATCATCGTATCATCATTAGTGTCTGATAGAAAAATGGCATTCTCTCCGTTAAAATTAGTCTTGTGTCTTGTGGAAATTTAAGTGTTTCTAAATTTGATTGTGAATATAATCAGGCCTTCTTGTCGTTTGATAATTTTATAGATTTAATTATCGTCAACTGTAAAATGTTACTGGAATTCAAGGATTCTCCTGGCTAGCGTAAGATAAATGTCTTTCATGTTACATAATTGTTTGTATTTTCCTGTTTTGTTTAAGTGTTTTAAGTGTTTGTCTTAGAATGATGAAATTTTTAAATGATAGGTAAGGTATTTTTGTACTATAACCTTTCCCGAAAACTTTAGGGCCATAATAGGTTGTTTAAATTTTACAATAATTTTTTGACTCTTTTGTTTGAAGTAATTAATGCAGCCCCGCACATTTAAGATTCATGATAGTTTTAAATCATGTTTAACTTTGTTTTATGAAATGTTTATTCATTGATTCTTTTGTGTTGTTTGTATTTTTTTAGTTTGGAAAACGAGAGAGAGGCTGGAGATTTAAAACCTCAGGACACGATTTTAAGTTTTTACATACAGGGTGATATTTCGAGCAAAGCCTATATACAGGGCGATGTTTTGAATAAAGTTTATATACCGGGTGTTATTTAGAAGGAAGTCCATGTACAGGGTGCTAGCCTACTAGAAGCTGCGTGGGTTGGCAGATGGTCTTTTCTTTTATTTTTAGCTTCTGGCGCCCTTTAAGTATTTTTTTTCGTTTCTCACTTAAAATTTAAGTCTTGGGTTCAGGCAATGTTGTGATTATTTGGACCATTTATTATCTCTGGACCACGCCCATTCTTCGACTTCGAGCTACGAGATTGAACATCTTCCAGTTTCTGGCTTATACGGGATTTAGGCCTCTTTTTCAGATTTTTGCCGTTAAAGTTTATAATGGTCTTGTAAGTAAGGCTGTCGTAAACTAAAACGCTACAGCTACATTTCTAAAGTTATGGTTTTCCATACTGTTTTTAACTTAATGACAAATATTTTTTGCCCCTAACTACCTGGTCACGTTTTAGAGAGACAGTATCAAAATTTATACATGTTTTCAGAATAATCCTGCACCACTTTAATTTCTTTTTTCTCGTTGCTGTGACTTCCTGAGTATCTACCTCCACTTCGACACTGTGCACCGTTTAACAACAGCCAAAAACACTTTTGTAAGCTCCCCTGAACGAGACAAAACTACGCAATAATGAAAATGGTTTTATTTAAACTTCATCAATCAGTCAATCATGGTCCTAGTTATATCTCTTTAAAATCTTATTATTTCGTTATTATTACGTTTGAGGAACAGTCGCTGATATACAATAATTAAGCGGCTCGCAAAAGTCATAATTTTTAAAATAATTTTACATGTTGACGTTAGTTTAGACTCAATAGCATACAGTAACGCAACAAAACAAGTACGTTGTCCTGTACAAAGAAATCTGGCTCACGTGACAAGAAAATTTACTTTGCTGTTAGACTAAATATGACGACTATAGATTAAAAATTCAATGATTCTGCAGAGCTGCAGACATCAAAACGTGACATGACATGTTTTGAGTACTTTCTATTCTCGTTGTAGTATTATGTTATTTATTATGGGTTATACAAGCACAAGTTAGTGGTTTTTAATTTGTTGTACTGGGGATAAACTCCCCTCAAAACAAAAGTTAACTATTTAATCCAAAAAATTACTTAAAATAAGCAAATCTAATATGTTGAGAAAAAGGTCAACAAATATCTCTTCCTTCAATGGAAATATGGGTGAAAAGTTATTTTTAAAAAAGATTGTTTTATAAACCGTTTAAAATTTACCAGTCTGAGATTTTTCAAATAACTGCATCCTATTAGTAAATAATGATAAACTTTACAATAAGTGACTGTTCGTTTTGCGGGTAGCAGCAGATACATATATACTAAACAATTGGTCCTTCAACGAAGTATAGAGCGTAATCACTTAATCAATATGGAAATAGAAGGGGTCATTTAGAAGAAGGTAGAAATAGCAGCAATTGGTGATACAGAATCTTTTGAAAAGTACGTAGAACAGGCATCGCTGCCTATAGATAATACTTTTCTGTGGTAATCAGAGTCGAGCTACAGACAAATGTTTTCATTCGTTCACACAACACAACACCACATGATTGAAATCTGCGACGGAATAAAACCTTGACCCACCACGAAGCGTCTGGAACAGTGACATTTAAATTTGGTTTGGGCGAAATCCTTATCTTTGGATTTTGCAGAACGTCGCAGAGAAAGTTCTATCTAGTGATATTACTTTCTCTACTATCTTCGTAATAATATCACCTTTTGTTTAAATAAATTAAACTTGCGCGATTATATTTGTTTCATTCATGTCACGGCCTCCAGCAACTGCAGGCCGATAATGTTCATACAGGAACAGTGACAGAGAGAGGATACGACAATGTAATAAATTAGTAAAACATCGTTGTTGTGTTATGAAAAACATTCAGTTCACGTAATACTCTTAGTGGCGAAGCTCTACTCACGAAATGGAGTACTTTTGAAAGCTATACCACAAGTTCGTCTGCAGCTGTGGTGATGTTCAGGCAACTTTGCCCTCCCAGAAACAGGGGGTTATCTGAAGCAGAAGAAGAAGAAGCCTCCCAACTCCAGTTAAGATAGCAGATGTTTCATGGAGAAGAATAAAGAAACGGCTTCGCTCTGCCGAGCACTATCTGAAAGGCTAGATTTGGAGCTTTCAGATTTGTATATTGAATGCAATACAAGTATGCATCTGTTTCTTGAATACGCCAAATAACAATATACATATACTCTGTACTGGTAATTGATAAGGTAGAATTTTCAGCATACATCTATCCAAACGTAGTCATTTGTCTCCGAGCGTAAGCAGAAATGTTGGTGTTTGACAAAGTGAAAGGCCAAACATTCTAGCGTTTAGATTTATCAAGTAGAAGAAAGGAGGCAATTTCTAATTAGACAATTAGACATTTCAGATAAAACTGCCAGATAGTCTGATAAATCCAGATAATATTATAACCTGGTAGCTATTCAACTTCTTGATACGATTCCATTCAGTAATTATGTCAAGATTTCTCAACTCGCAGCAGGATAAAAACCTAAACACTTAGAGTCACCTGACAGAAAAACCTGTCAAACCTGTAACTTTCTTCCAGAAAGATTAGGAACTGCATGTAGAGAATAACTGACAATATGTGTAGTGAATTGTACCTCTAAAACTGTTTTAGGTGAGTAAACATTTATTTTAGTACATCATCTTTCGTTTTTAATACTTTTCGTGATTAGCAATAAATCACTTTTGAGTTTTGCAATAGAAAGGCTTTTGCTTGTCAGCTTCACAGTGCAACTAATACCACTTGACAAAATGTGGTCAACACCAGTAAACGTTTAAATCTTGTAAAATGAAATAAAATTCATTTTTCGAAAATATCGGTCTCAATGGAATTTTGAAAATAACCTAATTTTTTTTCCATTGTTTATTTCCCGCTCATGAAATAAACGGTACACGCAGGAAAAAAGTGTCACTTTTGTTCCTTATACACAATTAACTAGGACTTCAATTTTGCAGTGTTAGGTGCGTGAAAGTGGCATCGCAGATATGACCCACGCGAACCCCACCATCGAGCAAGGCATGATGAACTGGTATAATAATCAATGCACATTATTCGAGAAATTTATTATTGCAGTCTCTGCAAATAAATCTAAAGTGTATTTTAATTTCTTTCACTGTAATACTATTAAAATTAATTAGTGAGATTGAAACTTATTTTTTAATTTTCATTTGATTTTCAGTTATTTTGTTTGTATTGGAACTTAGTTTAAGTATTTTATTCCTATTTTACTTTGAACTTACGTCAAGTAATAAAAGATAAATTTTATATTATCAAAAATCATACTGTGATCACAAGACAATTTAATATTATACAACCCATACGATAGTTGACCTAGAAATGCACTCATTACCATTAGTAATTTCTACCACTCTAATCTCTCCCTGTCCCTGGGCGGTTTAGTGTAGTCCGATTACTCAATTTTCATGCTGCCTTGACACCAAATTGGAGCCATGTAAATAACTATAATTCATTTTCCTAATTTTAAACTTTTTTCTTGGTAGTTTTATTACTACACTTGCATTAATTGTATTCAGCTGAAAAACATTCAACTTGTAGCATTCGCCGCTTTCTCTTGCGTAGGGCTCTGCACCGAAATAGAACTGTGAGCTTAGGTCAGAGCAAAAAGTTTGTGGTGGTACAAGTGGAAAAAGCTGCTGTGGTCGCTTTGGAGAATAAATTACTTCTTAACACATTAAGGAATTTTGGTTCTATACTTTGAGATGATTGCGCAGCTTTGATCGAGAATCCCGTTTTATGGATGCTTTCTTTTGCTGCAATCACAATAAGTTTCGCTCCAGTAACTTACGTCAGTTTGCGCAACTAATTTCTGAAATGTGTTCCATGTATTAGTCCATGATCTCTCAATACATTTAAAAAAAATATTCTTTGTTTAAGAAATTGATTAATTGGTTTTTTAAAATATTTCGGTATTTCCTTGTGTGGAGATTTTGTACAAATAAATAAATTTGTCATTTTGCATTATTTAATTTAGGAAGTGCAGGTAATAGTTGTAATAAATTAAATGAGAAGTTACATGTATTTTATCTGCTTAAATTAAAATACAGTGCTTTTGTTTCCTCTTTCAGACCCTTCATTCGTTCATTAAATTCACTTCTTTTCATTCACGTATTTATTTATATTATTATTTATTTGAATTTGGTTATTTGTTAACTTTGTTATCAAGTTAGTCGTTTTTTTCCTTCAGTTAGAAAGAAAAAAGGAAAAACTAACAGAATCTTATACGGTTCTTTGTATAAGTACCTTAGTTGAAGAGATTTGTTTAACTTTCTTTTTTAATGCATGCAGAGCGGTGAATCAAAAATAATGATATTGTTGTGTTTGCAACAGTTTGTTCAGCTTAAAGTTAATGTCAGGGAGGTTGGGTTACTTTCGGTTTAAAGCATCAAAGAAAATTGCCAAGTTAATGACTTAATTATTTTGTTTGTATAGTAATGAATATGAAACAATGTAATTAAATTCTTTTATTTACTGTACCAACGTCCAAGAAAGGATTTTTTTTTCTTCTGCTTTACATCTTTTTTTTTATTACTTTGAATGGTTTTATGCCCTGATAGTCTCATGTTAAACTTCAATCGGATTTATAGATCTGAAACGGTAATGTCCCCTACAAACTTCCTTACAATATAATTCATTTGACAATAGTAACCCTTTTTTGAAATGCCTTTTT
>VTPC01001241.1:0-16075 GCA_011009095.1 Ignelater luminosus
TTCAACAAAAAGCACTTTATACTTTAAGCTAGTGATCTGAAAAGTCTAGACAAAACAACATTATGTAGAACTTAATTTTATACTACTAAGATTTGAGTTATAGACAACAGAATACTGAGTGTTTGAGCATGAGATAAAGATTAGTAGAGTATTTTTAATGCAGAAAAGCTTTTGTAATTGAGTCAAATGAAAAGAAAAACATTATAAACTTAATGAAGATCTCAACAAGAATACACTTTCAGCTTCACTGTGCTGTAGAATGAGTACAACGAATAGTGCTTTTGAAAACATGAAAAATAAGGCTGCGTCCTGTGTTACGCGGTTTTTGCAAATACCGTAGTAAGTAGATCAGACTTAATCAATAGACAATGATTTAAACCTTACCATAAACATTTTACCGGGTAGCATAAAAGACGGACACGAATTAAATTTGTAATCAATCATGATGGAAAAAAGCTCTCAGATGGGCTGAGTAATACTGGGCATGTTTTGCTTCTCTAACGACAATTTTACTGAAAGCATATTTTATCCAGTGGAGTGCAAATGCACCCTCTTACACCTTCATCGCGGCGCCCAAGTAGAAAACATGAAAACCACATGATTATTCTAAAACGTTCGTTTCCCTAATTACTACGTACTGACAGATTGGGTGGTGTGGAGAGCCACACCCAATTTTCTTACCCAATTACCCTACAAATTAGCCCTTGCAGATTGCCACGTGACTCTTTCAGTAATACAATTTATCATATTGAAATGCAGTTGACTGTTATTGTTTCTAAAATATAATTAACTAATCTGCAATACAAAATATTATCCCCAGCGTTCGATTTTTTTTGTCTTCTTTGGTGCTCATTTCTGATGTTACTCAGCATTGTGTGATTACTGAGGAAATTAATCTTTAATTTTCTACTTCTACGACTAATTTATTTCTTATTTGTGTAGTTTACTTTAGTTAACATTTACGTAAATGGTTAATTTAATATTAAAAAGTTTTTTTCTTTTCAATAAAGTTTGTTTTAATGAGTTGAGTAATGAAGTGCCGAAATTTATATCAAATAAAATTTATTATTGCTAATGTTTCCGACGGCTATTTCTTGTTGATCATTTCCCTCCTCTTACCTCATGTTATGTTTTGAAACATTGCAATTTTGCCAGTTTCTGAACCATATAGAGTTATCTATGTAAATTAATTAATGCTACTGTAAAGTTTTTCGGTTTTTTCTCTTCATTCCTTAATATTTTGAAAACTCAATTTTATCTAAAAGCATGTTTTTTTAAATAAGAAAGATAAATATATATATCAAGCAAAACCTCTTAATATTCCCCAATTAGATACTTTTTAATTAATTAATTAAAGCATTAATTATTCCAAAATTTATCATATGCACAAGCTCAGTTAAGAAAACCATTTTGATAATTATGTAAAATAACGACCTTCAGAATTTTTTTTGTTCAATTTTTTTCGGTAACAGATTTATTAGTTCTACTACACAAATAACTGCCTGTTCCGTTAATTAATTAAAATCCATTTAGCAAAACACCAGAAGAATTCAAAAAGTTTTCACATTAACCCAACCTTTAATTGGATTCAATTATCTGACAATTTGCAATATTTCCACAAAAATTCTAAAAAAAGATAAATTTAGTTTATAATGTATTATAGTCTATAAGGCCAAAATTGCTTCTTGCATTCCTCTTCGAAACGTGATGATAAATTCCTTTCCACTTAGCAGGTAGGGGATTTTTTCGAGTTGACCAAATTTTTGTTGTCCATCACCAAACTCTTTTGTATTTTTAAGAATAAAAAATTTTAAAAAAGTATCTGGTCCATTTTGATTATTATCTAAAAACGAGTTTGAACTCGATACAGAAGGTTTTAAAGGGCAGCAGGGATGTGTGTATTCTCCTCCAAAAAAAAAGAATGTAATCATGCCGAACCAATCTTTTTTCTTTTAATTTTGCTATTTGTTTACTTTTCTGTTAATTCATTAAATTTTGTCAATTAATGACATGAAGTATTATCATTTTTTTTTTCATTTATCTTCACACTAGTAAAAAGCTTTTGCAGACAACACCATTGCATTTTATATTTGCACAAGAAGAAATAAAACAAGAAATTCAAAATACTCTCATTTATTTATAAAAAAATACTTATTATCTATAAAATGGAAGACATAAAAAAGGCAGTACATTAAAAAATAATTCTTATTAAAGCTTGTATCACACAGGTAAAATTAGAATTAAATCCTTATTAAAAAATCTTAAAGTCTACTATCACAAAGACCTGCATATTAAACTTATTTTAAAAAATATTGAGCAAGTCATCACATGATTCTAACATTATTATAATATTCTTATTTTACAAAATATCTATTTAAAAAAGGAATTATAAGGCACAACTTACAAAAAAATTATCACCAAATTTTCACGAAGTTTAAAAAAAACATTCAAGCTTGCGCCCATCTATCGCATCCAACTTGAATTTCAGGAATTTGATGATGTGTGATAGGATTTTCATCCCCGGAACGTGAGATGTCACAATCAGGACCGACAATTGACGTCCAGAAGAACGTGCCAGCTTCTGTTCTTGCAAAATGTACGGGGATGTAACGTTGACCCCGGAAAACTTGTAAGAGATCCATGTGACCTTCGTTGTATACGGGCACGGCCGCGGAGAAATCGTCGCAGGCGTCAATCTCTTCGAAGATGCGGGCTTCCAACAGTTCGTTCGCCGTATTCTGTTCAATTTCAGATTCGAACTCGTCAGGTTGCACTGATTTCTTGTACGTGTTCTTCTTATGGCTCTTCAGGAGTGCGAGAATTGGTCGCAACAGTTGTTTGATTTGATGAGCGGTCGAACGCGCTTTCTTCGCGTTAAGTTTGTTATCGTTAATGGTGTTGTTGGATGACACCAATAAATCGTTGTATGTGGACATGATGAACGGAAATCGAATTAATAAAAAGCACGAGGATATATCTTTCTCAAAACCAACCACGATGATTAATAAAATTTCGAACAAGTGTCCACGTTTATATAGGATGGGGTGACGTCACGCAGCCCTAAGGGTGAAGTAGGGGAACTGGCAAGAATTTCCCCGGACCTATGAGCGTGCAGTATAGGGGCAGGTGTGCATATTTTCGGCTGGTCCATCAAGCGAAACCGTCATATGTTGTCTTACACGCATTCAACAAGGATAGTAAATATGTGTGTAGGGCGTGGGAATCGCGAGCACTTCGATGTTCCCACACATCCAAAGGCAGATGGTTAGCGTAGGGGTGTTTTCATAAAGATTTGCTAGCCACCTTTCAATTTCTTTTAATACACCCGCGACCTACTATTGTCGTCATCTTCTTGACCCTTTTCATGTCTTCCGTGTAGATTTTTAAATTTCCAACCCCTATTTTTAAATACGTGCGTATTGAAATGAAATTTTGTAAAACCCTTGTATAGAAAGCGAACCCGTTTTAGATATTCCGTAGAGCTTGATGTAATAATGCTACGGTAACTCTCGATTTGAGCCTCTCTCTACCTACACAAACAGGTTAGCCATGGTCAGTTACCTTTTTGCTCCGATCCAAAATTTAAATACCTGAGAGAAGCGATTGTTATGTATGTATCCCTTTTTCGATTGTGCAAAGGGTATAGGGTTGTTTAGAATTTTACTTTCATAAGAATTTATATTTCTTTACCTGTGCGCGCACAAATTTCTAAAGGCAGAAATCTTAAATTTTGTTATTTCAAAAATGACCGATGGTCTTTGTATTTTCGTAACCCGAGCACGTGAGCCAGTAAGGATTAATTCTTCTTTGAAAGCATCTGCATGTTTACATTTTGCAATTTTTAAGAAAGAGAATGTCTTGCGAACTTCGTAAAGAGATTTATTATTTTTTTGTGTGACAATTCTAAAGTAGTAAACCTATTTTTAAACGTTGTAGTAAAAAGTGGTATAATAGCAAGGTAACCTACTCTCTTAAGAAGTTCAGGAACAAGTTAAAACCTGCACATATCCGAAAAGTGAATCACCTCGAAGCAGCTGCTAAAGCTCGGTGTTAAAATTTCTTGAGATTACGTAATCCGACATGACATTTCGCGTTATTTCTATCTACTAAAACTATTTTTCAAAATTTCTAAAATTAAATACTAAAATTGAGCAATGCAACGTAATCAAAACCTAAAGGGTTAAGAAGTATGTAGGGATTTTATAATTTCCATTCAAAATATATTCATTAGCAGTAAAATGATAACCTTTACATTTTTCAAACCGCCTTCAATCGGTAAATTAGCTTCTCATGCTTATTAATTTTTATGAAGCCGATAAACGTTAGACATTCTGTCAAGATAACTGGTTTAGGAACTGTTTTCTTATCATTTTAGTTTGAAATGAAGTTTGTTCCCAAAGTTGGTACGTGACATAAAAAGCGGAAGCTATTAGTAGTAAAATAACTCAAGCTTCTAAAGGTCTTTATATCTTATCAAAAATTCCTATTGATTTGAATCAGATTGGTGAAACGATCGTTTTATAAGTTTGATCGGATATTACTGAAATAAGCATTTTCCTAGAATAGGCATGAAAAGTGTAATTTTATCAAACTGATTCCAAACAATATTGCAAATGTTCAATTTGTAAACGTGTAAAAATCAAACAATTAATTTAATTAATAAATAATTTGAAAACACAAGAAAAACATAATAAAGCTACTACTACTACTACTAGATGGTATTTCCTAATAGTTAACAATGTTTTCTACTCCAGTGAAAATATTAAAGCAAATAGAAAATTTTATTAAAGTCATCACATTTGCTGTAAAGTAATTTCTTTATGCACTGGAGTAAAAAAAGTCTAGGGACCAGGAATTACTAACAACCCCCCATTTTTCCGGGATTTCATGATCGTAAAATTTATGAACCTAATTTCTCAAATAAAACCTTTCCAACCTATATAACTGATAAAAGATGCTTTAGGTTAATTAATTAATTAAACAACGAAGAGCTGTTTGGACTAATCTTTTATTTCACGACAGTTTTTTTATCAGTATACCAACATTTTGCTGAGATGGTTGTCGTCTTCCTCCACATCACCGAAACGTTGACATACTGATAAAAACTGTGATGAAAAATAAAAAATTAGCCCAAACGCCTCGTCATTGTTTAATATTATTATACAATATATAAATAATTATAATAATTTGACAGCTCCATACTTTGGTATGTCATTTTCTTTTAGCGAAAATATCCAGTAAGTGCAAAAGATACTATTAAAGAGCAATACGAGTATATTCAGAACTTTGAAATATGAAAAAAAATGATTTAGATGGGACTAGACCTTCAAGAATACTAACAACAAATTATAAGAGCCCTACACTAAGTATTAAAAAGTCTAATATCAAAAGCAAAAAAATTTAATCAAAATTGCCTATTGCCCTTGCAAAAACTTTAAAAATGAAGGATCTATTGAAGACATTTTCTGTGATTCATGTTTCACTTGGTATCATTCCCGATGTGCTGGACTTCCTGATGATGATGTCACTCTAGGAGCCAAGGATGAAGAATATATTTGTACTTCCTGTAATAATGTCAGTCAAACTCAAGACACCCATCCATCTTCCCAAGTTCCTTGCCCACTTTGTCAGAAGCTTTTTAAGAAGAATGGTGTTCGTATCCCTATGATTAAAGCTCATAAGCACGTTAATCCAGATAACTTACTTTCAACAGCCACAGTAATTCCAACTGAACCAATACTTCATTCTAAACTATCGGATTTTAAGAAAAAAAATCAAAATCCTACGATTTATACCGAAAGAAGCAAAAACTTTGGCTGCTTACAAATAATCATCATTAATTGATAAGGCTGTTACCAAAAATGATATTTCCTCCTGGACATCGTTATTGATTTTTCCGTACCTGGCTTTTTGAGTTTTTGAAAGGATTAACAAATAACTTGCTACGAATGTTAAGAAAAATCTAGAGCCATCAAATATCAATAAAGATCAAAACAATACAAATAAAAATTCGAATAAAAAGAAATTTAACTCGAAAACGTCCCTTAGAAGACGAGCTGAAAGCAAAGTTGCAGCCGGTGATACTTCTGGTGCGATCACAATTCTACGAGGGTGGTCTGAAAAGTTTCCGACCTCAACGTGAAGATGGCAGCACTCGTAAATAAAAGCTACTGAATTTCGTTGTTCATCTGTTGACAGTTACTCACCAAAGTTTCAGCCATTTTGGACGCGCAGTTTTTATGTAACAGTCGTTTGAGTGAGTTGATGTGAGTTTTTTTGTGAAAATGGACAAAATCGAGTATCGAGCTGTCATTAAATATTTGTTTTTGAAAGGCAATACGCCTTCGCAAATAAAAGATGAGTTGGATTCTGTGTATGGGGACTCTGCACCATCATTTACCACAGTGAAATTTTGGGCTGCTGAATTTAAACGTGGCCGTAAGAGCTTGGGAGACGATGAACGTTCGGGACGTCCAAAAACTGCAACTACCGACGAAAACATCGCCAAAGTTCACCAAATGGTGCTAGACGACCGCCGAATTAAAGTGAGAGAGATAGCAGAGGTTATGAACATGTCAAAAGAACGTGTTTGTCACATATTAAATCAACATTTAGGCATGAGAAAGCTGTCCGCGCGTTGGGTGCCGCGTTTGCTCACGTTAGACCAAAAACGTGTTCGAATGAATATTTCCAACGCTCTTTTGGCGCAGTTTAAGCGAAATAAATCCGAGTTTTGGCGCCGATTAATTACTGTAGATGAAACTTGGATACACCATTATACGCCCGAAACAAAAATACAGTCCAAACAGTGGACTGCAAAGGGAGAACCGGCTCCAAAAAAAGCAAAAACTGTTTTTCGGCTGGGAAAGTGATGGCGACTGTTTTTTGGGATAGTCATGGAGTTATTTTAATCGATTATCTTCAAAAAGGAAAAACCATTACAGGAGCAGAACTTGCGAAAAAACGGCCACATTTGCAGAAAAAGAAAATCCTGTTTCACCAAGACAACGCACCGTCTCACACCTCAGCGGTTGCCATGGCGAAAATCCACGAATTACGGTTTGAACTGCTTGACCATCCGCCTTACTCACCAGATCTAGCCCCAAGCGACTTCTTTTTGTTTCCTCATCTAAACATTGCGCTCGGAGGACAAAGATTTTCGTCAAATGAAGAGGCAATCACCTTCGTAAACAATTATTTTGCAGAGAAAAATGCCGAGTACTATTTGGACGGGTTACAGAGATGGGAGCATCGCTGGGAAAAGTGTGTAGAATTACAAGGTTGAAAAATAAAAAAAAATTTTCAGAAAAAATTTGTTAGGTCGGAAACTTTTCAGACCACCCTCGTTTCTTCTCCGGATACTATTGTGGAAGAAAACGAGGATACTTTTCAACAATTAGTATCTAAACACCTTTCGTCTAATTTACCAGTTAGCCCCATCACTGAGCAATTTAACAAGTTTTCTCCCTTTCAAACAAACCAGACTAGCGTACTGAGAGGAATCAAGTCTTTCAAGAAAGGATCTGCAGGAGGAATTGACGGTTTAAACCAGAACGTCTTTTAAATTTATGCACGCTAAAGCATACAGCGGGAACCAATTTGATTATTTTGCTGACAAAACTATGTAACTTGATGTTTTCTGGAATGAATGAAGATACTTTATCAATTCTCTACGGAGCTTTCTTATGCGCTCTTTCATAAAAAGATGGAGGAGTTCGTCCCATTGCGGTAGCAAATGTATACAGGCGACTTGCGTCTAAAATTGCTTGTGCTTCAGTCTCTGATATTATTGGCAGTGATCTACGTCCATCACAATTAGGATTTGCTACGAAAAATGGATGTGAGGCAGCGGTACATGCAACAAAACGTTTTATCAACATAAACGCAAATTTTGAATAAATTATTCCAAAAATTGACCTGAAAAATGCCTATAATAGTTTAGAAAGAGAATTCACCCTTCAATCAATTAAGGATAAAACACCAAAGCTTCCTTTCTTCTATTAATGCTACACTTGTCGACCGTCTTTGTTTTACGGGAATAAATAATCAAATCTCTTCGTGGACCATTTCAAGGATGCCCCAGCTCTCCTTTTGTCTTCAGTCTAACAATATAGCCTATTATTGAAGTAATTAAATCTGAATTAAGCTGTTGGTTTCTGAATGACGGAACTCTCGAAGGTAATCCAGAAACTGTATTAAAAGATTTTTACAAAATAAAAGAACTTTTCTCTAAAATGGGACTTGAAATAAATCCTGCGAAATGCGAGTTATTTTTTGTTGGTACAAAGGAACAAAAGGTCCTTGATGAATTCTCAGTCGCATCTCCGGGAGTTCAAATAGTAGAAGTGCTGGCATTGCTTGGTTCACCTGTAATTGATGACGCTATATCAACTACTTTCTCCAAGAAATTAGAAGATATAAATCGATTGATTAACAGGCTTTTTATTCCGAAACTGATGTACATTTTACGAACCTCTCAAATATTCAAATACCCGTAACTACTTCAGCTTTGTGACTATATGTTCAAAACTGGACTCGAAAAATGTCTGAACATATTCCTTTCAGATAATCTATGGATTCAAGCTTTCCTCCCTATTTGTAATGGAGGTATAGGAATTAGGAGACCATCAGATGTAGCACTTTCGCCTTTTATTTCTTCAGTAAATGCAAGCTTTGATCTAGTCATTTCACTAACCCATTCTAAAACTGACTTGTCAGAGGATGCATCTCACAAAGATGCAATAGAGCTTTGGCACAGTCTAAACAGTTCAGTAGCTTATGATGTCTCTTCTCAACAAAACTGGGACCTAATCAATATTACACGAATTATTGAAAATTTTCATTTCGAATCGGAGGTTGAACAAAACTTCTATAAAGGTTTATAGGATACCTGAATCTGGTGTTTGGTTAAATGTTTTTCCCTCCATATCACTCGACACTCTCCTAGATAATAATTCGTTCAATTGGACTTCGTCTAGGTTTAAATTTAAATCCTACCCATAGTTGCGTGTGTCATCAAAAAATAAATGAGGTTATCCGTCGTGCATTAAATACAGTTGGTTACCCTTCTACTCTGGAGCCACCGGGATTATCTCGAACAGATAATAAACGTCCCAACGCGACGGCATGACGCACTTCTCATGGTCGGAAGGAAAACTTTTAGTTTGGGATTTTACTTGTATAAACACGTTGGCCCCTTGTTACACACCACAACTTATCTCGAAACCAAGTTCAATAGCAGAATTAGCAGCAAACAAAAAAAGAGCAAAATATGTGGATATCAAAGAAAAGGGTTACTTGTTCGTACCAATTGCAGTAGAAACAATGGCTCTTGAAGTCTGACTGCGATCAAGTTGATTAAGGATATTGGTCACAAAATTAGAATTTTAATCGACGACAACCGATCTTCATCTTATTTAATTCAGAGAATAAGTTTAAGAATCCAAAGAGGAAACGCATCGTGTGTGTTAAATACTTTCCCCCCAAGTGAAAAATTGAATGAAATATTTTACTTATAATGTCAAGTTAGAAAGTGTTACAATTTAAATAATGTTGAGCACACATCAAACGTAAATTTTTAGTAAATAGTTTTGTTCTCATGCGACATTGGAAGTAAACACATTTTTGCCACTACACGTTTGGTTAGGCCACTGCTTAGTTTAACACTAACTACCTTCACTTTCCTTTTTTATTCCCCGGGTGTGTTTCGATGATTAGCTTTCAGTTGCTGATGGTGCTGGTTTCATCAAGACGACTAGAACCCCAATTCGAAGGCTTGACAAGCATACTCTCTAGACAATCTTTTACAGAAGTGTTGTTAAATGAGTTGTACAAGCTGCCAAAGATAGTGGTTTTGGATTGTTAACTGTAAACTAGCAGAAGAGGATCCAATTGGGAAATGTGCTGGAAGGTCCATGAAAATCTACACTCACTCGCCATAATGGCATGCTTCTATTTATGTACCAAGTTAGTTTAGAGAAGGTTAGGTTTGCTAACTTTGACTGATTTAACGGCAATTTCTCAAATTCCACCTAGATAAGGTGAACGCGGTGGGATGAAGTGATTGCATATTATCTGCTGACAGATTGTCTTGAACAAGTTCTTGGTGACACTAAGATGCAAGCAGAATATAATCATTCTTGCAGTTTATTCTTGGTTTCTACGAAGTTTGTTCCATTGCACAGTGGGATAGATAGATCATATATTTACGGCCGAATGAAGAAAATATTGACTGTGATGTTGGTTAGTAACACAAAATACGTATATTATACCTTATAAGAAAAAAATTGTTAGAATGATTGTTAAACTAAAGATAAACTAAACTAAGCTAAATTTTGATAGAAATAATTTTGCTGCATATTACAGATTGAATCCTAGTGTCTTTTTTCAAATGCATTTTATAATATTTGTTCTGAAGCATCTTCTTTAAAAAGTCCTAAGGGAGAAATGCTGTTTTCTAGTATTTGCTTTCCAAGAACGACGGTTTGGTGAACGGAGGCCGGTATCGAGTACCATGCGTAAAGTGATATAATACAACTTTGCTGTATCAAAATGGTATAGACCAAATAAATCAAGGTCTAAAGAAAACTGACAGGACAGAGAAATTAAGGTAACTCTGAACGTTTAAATTAAATCTTCATCGATGTTAATAAAACAATCATCAATCTTTAGGTTTGTCAACGTTTAATCCCATTCATCCATCTTCTTCCTTCGAATGATTTTCTCTCATTTGCCATTTCTACATCATTACTGCAAGATACATGTAATATGGTGAAAAGAATGCGGTTTAGGTTTAAACATAGCACAGCTGAAATCAATTATAGTTTTGGATTTTAAAGGTGTGGCTCGTCATAAAGGGCATGACTTGATTAGATTTGGTACAAGTAATAATGTTTAAAGCCTTTCCATCTATAAAAGTCATAAATAGATTGAATTTCACATTTAACGTTTTACCGTTTAAAAGACTAATTTCCATTTCTTTTAAATTTGAAATTATATTGTTCAAAATTTTCTTTTCATTTAAAACATGTTCTTTTATTTCCTTCGATTGCTCTAACTTCAGAGATCTACTAAACGAATGGGATTGTTTTAGAGAATGACAAATGAAGTAGGTTAGAACCGCAGAGGTATGAAGGTTGTTGTAAACCGACTTCCATCTAAACATTCATTATTTGATGCCAACTTCCATGCGTTCTCTCCACTTTTCTCTATCCTAAGCCAATCTCTTTAGTTTGTCCACTATCTTTGTCCTCCTTCTTCCCATTCTACCTCTTTCTTCAACACTTCCTTCCAACACATCTCTTATCAAACAATCTTTTCTTAAAACATGTCCTAACCAGTTTCGTTTCCTTATGTTAAATGTTTCCAACATTGATCTTTGCTCTCCAACTCCTCTCAGCACTTCCTCATCCCTAACTTTGTCCTTCCACTTGATGTTTAGCATCCTCCTCCACACCCACAACTTCAGCGCTTTTACTCTTTTTGTATCCTTCTATATCATAGTTCAATCCATACAACATTACGCTTGATACAAAGCATTTTGCTATTCTCTTCCTCGGCTCCATCTTCAGCTTAATTTCCAAGATCCTACTGATCTTCCTGTACGACTGTTTCGCCATTCCATTTCTTATCTTTATCTCATCAAAGCTTGTAATTTCTGTTCATAGATACCTACACTTTGTTACCTGCTCTAACTTTTCTTCCTTGCCGTAAACCTCCATGTTTTCATCTTCCCCTATTCGCACTACTTTTCTTTTATTATGATTTATACTTAATCCGTACTTCCCTTCCATCCTTACAAGCTGTTTCAACATTTCTATCAACTCCTCTGTACTTTTTGTAAACAAGATATTGTCGTTAGCAAACCAGATGCATGCAATTCTTCTTCCTCCAAATCTAATTCCAGCATTTTTTCCTCCAGCATTCTGTCTCTGTTTCCTCACCGTACATGTTAAAAAAGTAGGAGACAGGCAGCGGCCTTGTCTTGTTCTTTTATCAATTTCGAACCAATCCGTCATATTTTCTCCAATCCTCATAGTTACTTCATGTCCCATATACAAATTTCTAATCAGTCTTACATCTCTCCAATCTGTTTATAAAAGGAGTATTCGGAGCTAACCATCACAATAATATTTGATACTGTCAAGTCTGTTCATGTATTATTCTTTATTTTGCAATAAAGTTATAGCCTGTACTATTTGTTCTAAAAAAACTATTTAAGGGTACCTTTGCAGATGTCTCGGTTACAGCGAGTTCTGACTCGAGACAAGACAATTTGACTTCCTTAATTCTTTCATAGGCTGGATATAATATATCAGCTTCTGGAGGTTCTGCTTCTAATCTTGTATTTATGTATTGTTGTTGACATGAGTTATCACCTAGTATATAAGACAAAGGCTCTTCTGGGCTGCATGAGATAGGACGTGCTTTTGATGTTGGTCGCTCTAGTGATATTTTTCAAAGCAACATCAAAGTCGTTCTGAGTAGAAGCTCTTGCAGTCATTCTAGCAGCATCTAGAGATTCCGCAAATACTCATGACCACGGCGCAGAAGACTAAAATTCCCCTTCCGCACTAACTAATATGCACTCACCAACTTTCATTCGTTCACCAGTTTCTTTTCCCCAATTCCAACTCCGCCTTTGCGCAGCAGCATGGTCATGAGTGTTTGCGGGATCTCTACCAGTAATTGACAGTCTTTATGCACTTTTGTTAACTCTGAAGCTTTCCTACGCTTAGACCTCTCTGAAGAATTTTTATATTTAAAAGATAGGCGACCAACTAACGTGTTTGACGATGCAATGTAGCGTTCTTTAAATGCTATCTCAATTGAGACTTTCAAAGAATAATCTTTTTTTTTCAGAAATCTGTCTAATGTTCTGTTCAATCCCATCTATTTCCGTTGTACGTTTTTGGCCAAATTCCTGACTTTTTCCCTAATGTCTTCAGTTTGAAGATCCGATATGCATATTGTTTCTAATTTCATTAAAGATGTGAGACCAAATAGCCTGTTATTTTTCCAAGACGTCATTTTCAGTACGTCATATTTCAGAAAGTTTGCATTTGCTTGCGAATACCTAGAAGAAATCAATGTATGTTTTCAGGTGGCAGGCTGTGACAGGTAAATTATCCGAGGTTGTATAGAGGAAGCCTAAACGAACATTTTTAAGTAAATTGCTTATGCTTCCGACATATTACAAATTAATTATTAAAGTAATTAGCATTGACTAAATTAGAGATAAAAAATGAGTTGCTTAAATACAAAATTTGCATAACCAAAATAAAAGTAAAATTGTACTAAGAAAATTTCCAAATGTTTTGTTAACTATGATATATGTACAATAAGATCCTGTGGTTAGTTAATTATTTGCTATGTTAAAGGAAATTTATATTTTGGCAAAAATATAATCAATCCATCTCATTGTGGATTGTTGCAGTAGATATTAGTACAACTCACCTTGCCGAGCAATAAGTGCCTAAAAATGCTTTTGTGGATTAGTTTCACATGTACTGCACATGTGGCCAAACATACAAATACAGTAACGTATGTTTTTACAAAAGCCTTTCCACGTAATCTGACGCCTTTGACCTGAAGTGGTACACAAAAGTCTAGTCCAGTATATTGATGAACGGCTTGGAACTACTAACCCTGGGCGAAGGCAGACCATTTATTAGTTGCTTTGAAGAAATTGGTCTAACCTTAGCGCATTCCATACAATTGATGGAACTGATTAAGTGGCTAAGTACCAAATAACAAAATGTTTCAGAAGGAAAACCGTTTTATCTTAACAGATAATAAATCAATAGTTTTGTAATTTTAAAATATGGTTTTTGCAAGACCAAACAACTTCTTGTCACTGGGAACATAAAACTTGGCGCTTTACACCTTTTTAGACCAAAAAAATGTATTAATACTTAGTCGCTTATTCAATTCCACTCTTTAATTTCGAATAATCCTTCGTACTAAACTCTTCTTCTTATTATTATTTTATTGCGTTCTTGTTCTTGTTAAAGGTAATTAATCTTTAGTTCTAACAGACTGTTACTTAAGTTTTCAGGCATTGTTATAATAACCGATGTTGGCTAATTGTCTTGATTTTCTTGCAACCACGTCACTTCGTACCACCGCATAGTTTTTTTTTTGTATGTGCAGTAAGTCTGAAAAATTATCAGGTGAACTCACCTGTCTCCATTGTGCTGTGTTTGGTTTTACTTGGATCTCTGTGATTCTATTGTCCACAAAGGTTTCCAAGTTATGTGGTTAACTGTTTATTCAATGGAGTACGATTGGTCTGATCTGATCAGAAAAATGAATGCCCAAACTTAATATTTAAACATTTGATCGTTACCATATGAAGATTTAATAACAACGATGCGGCACATGGTTCTAACCTTTGTGGAGGTATTGTTTTCAGCGGCACTGTTCTTGATTTGGAAGAAATGATTATTTTTAAATGTTTATCATTTGAAGCAGTAGAATGAATGTAAATTACTGCTCTATATGCTCTTTCTAACGTGTCTAAAAATCAGTGAACTTGTATTATATCACAATCCAACTGAAAAACACCTCGAGGTATTTGTAAACTGGGCAGATTCTATTGAATTTGTTTCCATACTTTATGTGCATTATTGGGAAGCGGTTCATCTCAGTTTGATCTTAACTGCCGTAATCTTTGCATAAGCGTCGTGGTCAGAACTATAACCGATCTCAACTACCTCAAAGGATTGAAAAGCTTACTGATTTGTATTAAAATCTGTCGTTTGGTTAGGGCAATGTCTGGATTCTCAGCTAGGTACTTGATGCCAGGAAAGCGGGAGAGATTAATGCAGGCGGATGGTCTCCTCGTGCCTACGCCGCCAAGTGAATCTGTTAAACTCGTTGTGTATAATTACTCTCCCCTTCAAAGTATCCCTTATTAGCGTGCCGGCTTAAGAGAGAGGAAGGTCGACACGCTGTAGACGAGTGTTATTATTGTTCCAGTTCCCCTGGCTCCTAGCACTAGGAGAATAATGGAGGTAGAGGAGTTAAGGTACCTTCGGCGTAGAGCTTCTGTAAAGGGGGGAGTGGAGTAATAATCACCCCGCTCGGCAACGGACAGCCTCCCCTCTATTCTAAGGAGTACCTATAGTGAGGAGGACATTAGCGCGCAGTCGGAGAGCCGTAGTATAATCCCGGCCACTCCAATATTTAGGGGGATCGGACATTCATGACGAGCTGTACTGGGAGGTGGAACCTTGGTGGAGACCGTTTCCCGAAGTGGAATTTTGCAAAGTGGTAGCCCAGTGCGTTCGTACTTCCTTAGTGGAATGGCCATTTCTTAGGAAGAGGCGTTCAAACCTGGCAGGAAGAGCCTGCTCCCATTCAGACGCGAAGGTAGACTCAATAGCCGCGTGGTTTCTGATGGCCGCCAGGTAGTTGAGCCGCTGAAGGAGGATGGCGAATTAACTTGTCTGTATGAATGAGCGGCTTCCTATCGATGTTAAGTAGCTGGAACAGGGGGATCATCCTTGGCATGAGGTATTGCCTAATAATGACCAATTTTGGTATGGTTTCAGGGGGGAGATGTGAATATTATCTAGCGAGGTCTTTATAAAATCATAGCTTTGTTTAAAAACACCCGCAAAGCCGTAGGTGTTGCCAAGGTAAGAAAAGTGTTCAGATGTATTGATTTGGCGGATTAATTGTCTTGCCATATGAAATGAGGATGTCGTCTGTATGAACAACTTTTTCTTCCTTGGCGTATGCCAAGGCTGGTATGCACAAATCGCCGTCGCCTACTGGGAGCCCAGCTTGTAAGTGAGACAACGTTTCAAGTAGCTCATCCAGTACAAGATTGAATAGCATGGGCGACAGCAGATTCCCTTGCTTAACACCTCTGTTGATAGCGATAGGCTTCGTTTTGCTGTCAGGGTTCGACGAACAAGAGATAACCATAGTGCAATCTTAATAAGAGCTCATTATGTATTGTTTGATTAACGGGTGGAGTTGGAACTTTCTGAGGCTGCGCTCAATAGAAGAATGAGCGACGTAGTCGAAGGCCTTTCGGAGGTCCAAAGTTATTACGTCGTAAGGTTTC
>VTPC01001241.1:21222-63308 GCA_011009095.1 Ignelater luminosus
TGGTTGTCTCGTGCTCGCTATATTTTCCTCCCACGCTTTCATATACATCTTCTTTTCCTACTTTCGCATTGCAATATCTATTTAGGATAAAAATATCATTAACCTACAATCATTCTTGGTACTTTTTACCGTTTGCAATATTTCGTTGGTGTACTAAAATAAAGCATCTGTACTAAGTAACATATGTATCACTAACAAAACTTTTAAGTTACTAGCAAGAGAAATGTGAAGATTTGAAGATTGATTCTACCTAGATACTTTTGAAATTTCAAAGCTAGGTTGTAGCGTGTTTATACCTTCTGAGATTTACTGTGTCCTTGTTTTACAGAAAATCTAGTACCGGTTATACTATACTTTTGATTGGCTGAAGCAGAACCAAGATCATCACACCAACTATCACTTTTGACTATTAGGTAGAAGCCACAAACAGTGTTTTTTTTGATAAATCTCGATTTTGGCTTCAATTTTTGCGAGAATTTAGAACACAGAGATAGTTAAAGAAAAAAGTAAAATTTTTGCAGCGCCTATTTAGTTTGTAATATTCACGATTCTCTTCTCTCTTTCCCCTTCTCTCTATCTTATCAGTGGTATTGAATAAAATATCGAAACAGATCTTCCAAAACACCTAACAGTTTTTGTTTTTTCCGTACTGCATATCTAATAGTAATGATCGCTTTTAGGCTGATCAAACTTTTCGGGTCTGGCAGGTTTTCCAAACCGGTTGGGCATTACGGATCTATCTGGCTTTTCGGTCAGGTAGAACCTATAGGCCTGAGTTGGTTTTACCAGACCCTTTCGGATCTGTCAAACTTTTCGGTTCAGCAAGTTATGTTAAATTTGTAGAAATTATTACAATGAAAGGGTTGTAACTACATAAGCACCAGTTGGATCGGGTCTGGAGATACCTGAAAATTCTAACCCGTGCAGGATTCTAGCAAGTCTCGAATAGCAAATTTGTTTTACTATCAGTTGACCTACTCTTTCGAAAGATAACAAAAATACGAGGTCAACCTGACATAGGATTATGTCTTTACAAGGCATTAACTGTTAAGTATCCCAAAAGAACGGTTTTGACAGGGCCGTACTAAGAAACTAAAAGTTTTATCGAAGAAGATAAATTACAACTTTTTTAACTAATTTTCTGAGTTTATTTCAAAAGTGAAAATTGAATTTTGTGTTTGAGTTTGTAAAAAAGATCAAGTAACCAAAATCTAGTAAGATATAAAATATAGGTAATTAAACAATAACTGCAAGTCTTCCAAAATACAAGGGTTGCTATTTATGTATCCGGAATAATCAATAAAAACAAATATCTATCATTGAAAATGGTTTTATTGTTTTTCAAAACCAATTTTTATAGCACTTTTCCCATTTCGATTGAGGTATCTCCAAAACAGGCATTTTGAACGTATCAACCGCTAAATCACTGACCACGTAGTTTATTCTTCACGAAAGAGAACAAAAACAAATCATTGGGTACCAATTCAAGACTGTACGGCGGATGACCCATCAATTCGATGTTTTGACCGGTCAAATATTGAGATGTTTGGGCCGATGTGTGAGAGCTTGCATTGTCGTAGTGAAGGATGATCTTGCGTCACTGGTTGTTTTTTCTTATTTCTCCAAAGACTTCTGGCAAACAAATGGTTGTGTACCATTCAGAATTAACCATTGTCCAATCCTCCAATCGCACTGTAGCTGAAATAACAGGCGACCATTTGCTTCGAAGTGCTTCTTGCGAGAACAACTTTTGTTGGGTTCGGCCCATCTTGGAAAACCCATACAGTCGACTGCTATTTACTTCCGGGCTCATACGCATAGATTTGAGATGCGTCACTTTTGTAGATGTTATTCACGGCTTTTGACGCACAACGATTGAATCTTTTGAGTATTCCTCTGTACTAATCGACTCGAGCGTTTTTTGAGCGATTGTCAAACTATGCGGTATCTAACGCGGCTAAATGTTGATGTAAAATCTTGTGTATGCTTGTCACACTAATGCCCAGGGATGCCTCAACCTCAAGGTATGTCACATGACGATCTTGCATTATCAGTTCGCGCAGAGCATTTATTACAAAGCATATTTATTCTTGAATGTACATATGAGACTAACATGTAAATGTAAATCTGATGTGTCGTAGTGATTTGTTAATATTCTTGGAATTAGCTTCTTGAGGAACCTTCTGAAGAATGAGAATTTTGTAAAAAACTGTATCTGAATGATTCTGTATGGACTGACTCAATGTAAATTTCCTTTTATTTAAAATAAAAAATAACAAATATTGAAACTATCATACTTCAGCAGGAGAAAGGAGATAGGCAACCACAGCGGGCTTGTAAGTATCATCTTCAGGATCATGACCAAAAAATTCTTTACTCGTTCTTTTGACAATTAGTTAGTGCGTACCTATTTCAAAAGACTAAAGAGTGAATAAATTTTTCATAATCAGTTAACCTAGATCAAAATCGTTATTCATTATTACGGTGTCTGCTAGTAACCCAATAGCTGGAACAAAACGAATCCCTATATATTGCATAACACTTGTGCCCTTATGATATTAAATATCACTTACATAAAAATATAACCATAAAAGTGATACGAATACAAAAAAAATCTTAAAAAAGCAACACAAGATACTATCAAATAACAGAAGGGTTAAACATATTATAAAGTTCTAAAAAAGTCTTATACGCTCAAAGAATCCTAAAAAAATCATGTTCACGTATCTCACAATTATTTTGTTTCTTTTTTTCTTAAAGAACGAGTTAAAGGTCTTTCACGGCAGGTGCTGCTTAAAATCACTACCATATACGGTAATCCCGTTTTATTTTCCTTTTAAAGCGCCTCTTTACAATCACTTCAAGCAAGACAATAATGATTAAATTTATGACATAAATTGATGTTAAAAAAAGTTTGATAAACGCGCCTCATTGATCTAACTTTAAATTTTTATTGCAAATTGAACTTGATGGTAGGTACTTTTTCATTAGAATCAGTTGAATATGTGTAGCACAATTTAGGTTCCGAAGCCGAAAAAACACAGTTAACATTTCCAGGTAGAAACGGGACATTCGAAACCCCCATTTAAAGAACCTTTTTTGTTATTGTAAGATTGTTATAGTACCCCTTGACAGGTACAATTCTAAAGGTAAAATGAGTTTATGCTTCACTTGTTCCTGCCAAGTTATTATAGGATAATGGATGGAAGGAGAGAGAAACATATCTCTCCTGACCGATTTTATAGGGAACGGTGCGGTTAAGGTGAGGTTTTTTTGGGTTTGGGGAACACGCATAACTGCAAGCAGATTTATACTAAAAAAAAACAGTTTCAAATTTTATTTATTTTGAAAAAATTAAAGCAGACAAATATAATTGGTTTTTGAAAAAATATGTAAGCAGACGAATTAATTAAAAATGAACTTCATGAACGAAACGTTTTTAATTATTATTATTATTAACATATCAATCAAATAGTTCAGGAATAGTACAGTAAGGAATGTGATTTAATTCGAAAATCAAGAAATCAAGGCTAGTAATAAAATAAAACTTAAAAGGGCATAAAACAATATTACACGCCTTTTAAGCCGGGGAATCAAAAAATTCTTTTATTTACACATGACATCCTTATTGTGCCCTATAATGGTAAAAAAACAATAATAAAAGAAGCAAGATAATAACATCGTATCTTTTACTTCTAACCTAAAGAGCCGAATAACAACAAAGCAGCGAAAAGCTTTTGTTAGAGCTCAAACTATAGAAAATCCTAAACTAAGGACTAAGGATAACAACAAAATAGGCAAATCAGTTTACGGTATAGTAATCATCTATGAGGTCTTTGTAAGAAGGGGCGCTAACAAAATACTCTTAAGGATTTTCGATCTTTATTCAGTATTTAAGTTGCTTTTTATATTCCTTCTTTGCTTTCCTCTCGATTGTGATAAGTTGGTTTTGAATTTCTTATAGATTCAGTGGCGCACATCGAAAGATGAATTTTAATTAAAGAACATCTTTTTAATACAGAGTTTTTTATTGCTGATAGATAGTTAGTTCTTAAGGATACTATTTTCTTTTGTTTTAATTATCTATTATCAATAATCTAGTAAAGTCAAAGCTCACTTTAAACTTCAATAAATCATTCCTCTACTAGAATTTTATCAGTTATCCTTATCTTACTACCATATAAATGTACTTCAAGAAAGTATCCTTTTGTTTGCTAAAATCTATCTGTATCTTCGTCATTGTCAAACTAACCATTTCAAACAAGGTTGAAAATCAATGTCACCCCTGTAGGTCACCCTTGTAAGTTACGGTTTCTGATACACGAATATAGGAACGTTCCTTCCTCTTTGTTTCCGGATCATATACGTCAAGAATTAAAAGTACAAAACTCACCCTTAAGATTTCCTTTCACAAACGGACAAGGTTTCTTTTATTCTTATAAAAATCAAAAGTTGAAATAAAGTCTATCCTTAGAGTTTTGGGCATGACAAAGGGCAGGACTTGGGCGAGACAGGGCTGGATAACCAAAAGAAATCACACATTTGGTCGGTGTGGTTTTCAAAAACTTCTGAATGCATTTTGTGTATTTATAAGAATCGATTTCTGACATCAAAGATTTTTTTTGTGTAAAAATATCTTTAAGAATTGAGATAAATTATGGTCTTTAACGTATATTGGTTTTGTCAACACGTGTGAACGGTTTCGAAAATGAATAAAAGTTTAATACCAATATACCAACAAAAACGTTTTTACATTCTGAAATGATTCTGAACGTATCTGTTGGTTGAATTTCTTTTCTGAGGTTTAGTTTCTTAAATGTAAAGAAACATGAATGTAACGTAAGACAGCTAAATATAATATTTCCTTTAATTATTTACTTTTCCATTTATTACTTTACTGTACAAAGCAATACATTATTGTTCATCTCTCGAACGTACTTAACTAGTTGTTATTTGTTAATTAGTTTTTACTTAACTAATAAACATGACTAAAAACAACATAATTTTAGGTATCTTTTAGTTTCGTTCGCACCATGAGTGGTAACAAGCTTCTGACAAGATGAAATATTGAAAGTTCAAAATCAGTGGCTGGTTCGAAGTTGATTGTTTCACTTCAGAACAGAAACTAATTAAAGATCAATGCAAGATACATCTCCTAAGTTAAAAACCGAAGCGATCTTAAAAATCTTAAATTCAAAGAAAGCCTGCTGTTCAAAATTAATTCACAGCAAAACTATAATGTTTTATTTTGAATTCAATGATTTTTTTTAAAAAGTCTCTTAAGATTTATAAGAAACGTCGAAATATGTTCATTGATATAGTTCGCGATATTTTCTTGCTTCTGATACTTACTTTTTTATTATCTCTTCAATGGAATTTTTGACCTTTTCAAGATAAATAATTGTGTAAATTAATTTTCAAAGGGAATGGTACTAATCCCTCTTCCTTAGCTGACCGCTTTCGATGTAATCAACTTGTTGCAAAAGTATCTCATGTTTTTTTTGAAGTGTTTTAATTTCAAACTTTCTTCAACAGCTAAATCTTTTCTTCTAAATTTCTAAAATACAGATTATGGTGAAATACTCTTATATAGTCCTGCTGAGATTTACCCGTATGAATGTATAATAGAGGATTCAAATTAAGTTTTGGAGAGATTTAGAACTATAGCTGCTTCTGACGCAAAGGCATCCTGCCTGTCAATACTTGCGTAAATTGAATTTAAAATACTAAAGCAGTGGTTGCAAGACTTAGCCTTTTCGAAATATTTTCTAATTTAAATGCGATCTCGGTTCATTTGTTGGATACCAAACGCACCGTCAATTGAATTTTCTCCTGCATTAAACCCCATAAATCGAAAGGTACAGAGGAAATCAATTGTAACGAAACGACAAACAATACAATTCAGATGAAAAATTAATGTGGAGTGATAGATTATTAAATAAATAAACGTTAAACAGTAGTAAGATAATAGCGAAGGGTAGTAAGGTTAGAGGTCAGTGTAAGGTATCTGCCGCGAAGATAGACGCGACCTGATGGCGGTGTTGCCGGATTGTAAAGGAAACTCAGAAAGCGAGGAAAGAATCGGAGGTGAGGAATTTCAACATACGACGGAATCGATAGAGAATAGACCTTTGACGGGTTGACTGGGGCCTATCTCTTTCGCGATTTCTGAAAATAATAATATGAAAAATTAAAAATAAGATGGCGGATATGACCAGGATAGTCAATGTTCCAGCAATTAAATGGGAACATAGCACAACTGAATGAGAAATTGGACAATATGGGATATGGAAAGAAAAATGTGAGGTTAAAAAAAAGATGGCAAAGTAGAAAGAAAGAATGGGACAGATAATGGACGAAAGAGGCGTGAATACTGAGATGGTGGAAGACAGAGATGAAATTAGAAGAATTGGTAAATACTCTGCGCAAAGAAAGAGGCCAATATTAGTGAGCTTTATAAAGGAAAGCAAAGAACCTAAAAGACTCACGAATATGGATTGATGAAGATTATCCAAAAAATATACAGAAAGAAAGAAAGCTGCTAGTGCCACAAATGAAAGAAGCCAGGACTAAAGATGACCGAGCTTATATTAAGTACAAGAAACTAGTATTTGATAAAGAAACAACTAACACAACTAGCAGAGAACGGAAACAAGAAACTGAAAATGTCAAAGAATAAGAAGAAAGCACTAGCCAGAAGAGGACGGTAAATGATAGATCTCCAGAAAGCTTAAATGAACAATTAAAAAAATAACGAGAAGCGCACACCAAAAAAACTAAATAAGATAGATGGGAAGATGCATAAGAAAATGGATCAAGCGAAGAAAAGGGATTTGAAAAGGGTATATGGACAAAACAATAATACGAAACCGGAAAGAATTAGATATAACAGAAAAGAAAATCAACAGAAGCAACATGGAATGTGAGAAGTGTATATGAAACGGGATTCCTAAAGCAGCTAAATACTGAGTGTAAAAAACTCGGAATAGATGTGGTAGCCTTATAGGAAACGAAACTCAAAGGCAATGACTTAGTGGAGCTAGAGGATTATATCTATTTAAAGGTGGAGGTGAAAATAGATATCTTGGCACAGGTGTCTTAATAAACAGAGTCTGAAAGCAATGGTAGAAGAATTTAAACCTGTATCGGAAAGAATGTGTTACTTAAGACTAAGAGGAAGGTACCAAAAAATCAGTCTATTAAATATACATGCACCATCAGAAGATGGAGGAAGGAAGGAGTCGTACTATGATAAAGTAGACAGAGAGTACGATAAGATTCCTATACAGGATTTAAAAATTGTGCTGGGCGATGCAAATGCAAAAATAGGGAAGGAAGAAGTATATCAATCGGTAATAGGAAAATTCAGCAAACATGACTTACCTTCGTGAAATGGACAGTGGCTCATAGATTTTGCCAAGGAAAAAGGATTGAAAATAAAAAGGACGAATTTGCAGACAAAAAAGATCCACAAAAGAACCTGGAGGTCCCCAGATGGAGGGGGAATGAGGATACCAAAGAAGTAGAACACAGAGACTGGTATTGGACAACAAGATTGGAGAAAGAAGAAGGAAAGGAAGATCAAACGAAAGGTGGAGAGATGATGTTTAAGAAAATATAAAGAAATTAAACGTTGGCAACTGGAAAAGAGAAACAGCTGATAAAAAGGAATGGAAGACAGTTATAAACAAAGCTGTGAGCTTGCTAGGCTTGTAGTGCTTCAATATTAGTATATAATGTAAATGCGATCTCAGTATCTGAAGCAATTTTAAAAGCCCGCAATGTAATTTTATGTTAATTAAAAGAATTTCCAGGAACGTTTAGACTTAGGCAGGTTAAGTTAGACGATATTGAGCTAATGACAATCTTTTAAAATAAAGTGCACTTAAACTGCTAAAAATCACAAAGAATTAATAATAAATCGGCGCGTCCGTGACAGAGCGCCATAAGCGTACTTAAAAGGTTTTTTTTCTTAGTGACTGCGGTGAATGTTTCATAAAAAGTTGAGTTACACTGGTTGTGCGCCTTAATGGGAAAAACGTGTAAGCCTGTAAAAGAACCAAAAAGAATAGCTGAGAATGCCGATAAGAGAAAACTTCAGATAAAAAACTTACCAAGGCTACTAATCGGCTTTTGAGAAATTTACTCGTAAATAATACAGCAGTTATTAGCATAAAACTCAAATTTAATCTGTTCCTTAGCTCTGCTAAAATTGCAACTGCTTAAATTGCTCTTCAGATATCTTACACCAAATTAAAGAAAGCCTTCTTTTTCTTCTTTAATCTGCAGGTCAAGTTCCCTCTGGTATAAAACCCATGTCACATTATCAGTTAGTTTGGTCAAATTTGACTGTCAGTCTGAAACAATGACGTCATACCTTTAGTTTGGTCAAACTTTCTAAGTTTTAGAGGCGTTTCTAAATCTATCAGTCAGTTTTGATGCGATGGCTTACGTGATCGGTTAAATTTGTCTTTCTTTTGCTTTTCGTTTATTTTCATTCTGCTTCAATACTAATCCTAATGTTGAAACAGCTACTACTACTTTTTTTTATTCATTTTTACAAAATAATACCAACTCACTTGGTGTTTGTATACACAGATATTAAAATCTTCTTTCTTTCTTCGTCTCCTTTTGTCCTCTCAGAGCGTTGGAGTCTGCTCTCTCTATTAGCTTTTAACCCATTTCTTCTATGCCTTCCGGTCCATCGCCAATTGTTTCATCTCAGTCAATGTTTTTCCTTTCTCGTTTCCTATTTTAACTTCTTGTTCTGTCCATGTCGTCCTTGGTTTTCCTCTCCTTCCTCTCTTCACTTTTCTTGCTTCTATAATTCTCTTTACTAGTCTATTGTTCGTCATCCTTGTAATGTGTCCGTACCATTGTAATTTTTGTTTGTTCATTTTGTCGTTATTGATTCCTGTTTTAGTTGGTCTCTTGTTTTTTCATTTGTCTTTCTATCTAGGCGTTTCTTCCCTGCAATTTCTCTTAAGTATTTAGTTTCGGCCGCCGCCGTTATCACACTTTTATGTTTCGTCTGAGTTATCCACAATTCACTGGCATATAATAGTGTTGGTACAGTAATGGTGTTGTAGACCTGTAGTTTGATTTTGTTGTCCAGTTTTCGTTTTCCAAATACTGTTTTGTTTAGCGCATAGTACAGTTTTGCTGCTTTTTTTTATTCTGTTTGCTATTTCTATTTAATTATGCCGTACTTTATTCCATTATTTGTTCCTTGCATATTACACTATCTTCTCTTTCTCCTTCAATCTTCTTTGGGTTGATTACCATATACAATTTACATTTGTTTATGTTTATTTCCAATCTCATATTTTCTATTTCTTCTATCCAAATATGTACAAGCAGTTGCTTCGTTCTTTGAGAATCCGCGATTAGTACAATATCGTCAGCATCGAGTAGTGAGTCGATTTTCACTGGTTGTAGATTATGGTATCCGATAGTTGTTTGTAGGTGTTCTGTTCTTCTTCTTGTATTTTTAACTATTTTGTCCATTACTAGTATAAATAGCAATAAATAGCAAAGGGCTCAGGCTGTCTCCCTGCTTTATTCCCATTTCCATTTCAAATGGTGGCGATTTCTTTCCATACAGGTGTATGAATATTAAAATGTATTATTATAATTATTAAACAACAACAATAATAAATTAATAACAATGTCCTAACCTCATAAAATTAAACAAATCACACCTTTTAATTTGTAAACAGTTTGAACAAATTATGTATTACAGTGTGACCACCCAGTTTGGTACAAACTTCAGTTTGTCAGTTTTGACGTCATCATTCTAGACTGATAGTCAAGTTTGATCAAATTATTATTTAATAATGTGACCTGGGTTTAACGAAATTACAACCTTCAATGGAAAAAGCAAGTATAAATAATGCATTTTAAAGAAATCGAACTAAATAAATGATTTTTTAGGCGTTGGAGTATAGAACAAGGGCATTCATCATAAAAAAAACAAGTAATAACAAAAATGAAAATTGTCTTTAGGAGAAGAAGGAAATAGGTACTAATTTATTTTAGTCGGCTGTCTGAATTACAAAGTGCGTTCGGTAATGTAATCTTCGAGCTCTGTTGCCATCCGGCAGATTGTAATTCGGGTTCAATAAATGTAGCTCTCAGAATGATAGTTTGTTTACTTTCGTTTTAAGTTATCTTTATCCATTCATCGAATTGGAAATTAAAATTAGTCTGACACGATATGGTATTCTGTTCGAAAAGGGCCGGCTCTGTATTATTTTCTTCCCTTATGGCTACCTTATATCCAGGTCGTTGGTGTCCATATCGTATACTTAGTCGTATTGTCATCATATCCACTGTGACAACGGTGTCGAAAGACAAAAAGCTTCCCTTTTGATTTTTAGTACGTGGTTTCCTGAATCTACTTTTGCAATTGGGATATTATAATTAGCTCACTATATCAAGTACTTTCATGTGGAGGTTGAATACTTACGGAAATTGAGATGTAGTGACATCCAGAAGTGGTATGACCAAATCCTTGACATTTATATCATTTCATTATAGGTGGAACATAAGGTCTACCTAATATTACTATTGAAAGTGTCAGATATAAAAAGGTAAAGGCATGACTCGTATCTAATCTGAATAGAATTTGACCTCTAAGACATTTTTGTCCCACAAGTTGTCTTCAGGTGGTTGCGTTCAGAAGATTCATACAAAATGGTCGCTCTCATGAATTTGAGGTTCTCATGGATTGTGAATGGGTCTCAAGTTTGCTTAAGTATATGGTTTGGGGCTAGATGACTAACCTCCTGAGGATATACAGAATATCTTAAGGCGTCTAGGTAAACAAAGTAGTGTGTGGTGTCAATGTCGGTTGTCTTATTCGCCACTGTGCAGCACCTAATCACCGCGGCACTTACATGTACATAGCAAGTTGCCCCATTTGAATGTTCTTGCGCCGGGTCTGTTTTGAGTAGTCGGAGTGACTCTTCTAAAGTGATGTAGACTAGCACGAACCAAAGCTGGATAATTGCAAAGTAGACGTTCTGGATCCTGAACTCCGGTATCATAGAACTGGTTCTTTAAGTGATAACTTATCGAACAGTTGGACTCGAGAAGCAGTTTAGAATTGCTTTATTAGCCTCTTGACTTGTCTGTGACCTGAAATATTATTCCGATAGAATATATGTAGGTATTCTGTTCTCCTTTTAATTTAGGAATCTTTCCTGTTAGGTGGTTGTTAAAAATACCAAAGAACCTTTTTGATTCCATAAACGGTGCTGCTGCATCCTTTTTAGCAAAGGGGTCGACGACTTCGTCACCTTCAATGCACAAGTACTCATATCAAGGTAAATTTATTACTTTCTTCTAGCTGTTTTAGGAATTATTTGCTTTTCGACTTGAAAGAGTGTAAATGAGGATTTTAGGACCTTTCCTCCTGCATTCGTGGTACAAAGATTTATGGCATGAATCTCTTCTTGGAAGATAGATGGACTGGTGCCTAGTAATCTTGCTAGCTTAAAATAGCTTTGTCATCTATCTTAGATCGATCTATTATTATTATACAGGGTGTTAGGGTATCACTGGCCATGTTTGTAGGAGTAATAGAACGGTTCAAAATAAACAAAAAATTGTTATACAACTTATATCCTAAACGAAACTGTTCTTGAGATAAAACACAAGAAATCTTCCTGCAACTTGGCAACAAAGCAGTATTAGAATTGAAACTAAGCAGCTTTAGTATTCGTTAATTTATTTACCACCATCAAGAATTATAAAATAGAGATTTTTTTAAGAGCGGTCTTGTAATTTCGAATAACTAATAAAAAACAATGTTTATCTTTATCACCATAGCAATATGGTCGGTTATACCCCTAATACGTTATCGACGGTATAGGTAGAATAAACGAAGGAGTCTTGTTCTAACTAATCATACTGTTCTAGCATAATAGTCAGTTGGTTTCACTAAGAATTGAAGTTGGATCTGTGCCAATATCCTTAAGTGACCAGTAAGGTCTTTTTTTTCATTTTTGAACTTTGTTGTGATCTTCTTCCTTAGATGTCGCTGTAGCGGGGTTGCAGCTAATATTGTCTCCATGACTGTAGTGGGACTTGAATATGCTGGCCCTGTTACTCCTAAGCGCTCAAGTCTTTGTAAATCAATGTAAATCTGCCAATAATGGCAGTTTACTTTCTTAATGCTTTGGGTTTTACTGATCAACGGAGTCCTCCTCTAATTCGTGCGCCAGAAAGAGCCAAAGGCAAAAACCTTCCGTTCCACCTCTTGGATATGGCAAGCTCTTCTGTTGGAACAAAGATTTAGCATTATAATCTCCGCTAACTCAAGGAAAAAGTAGAGCTCTACGAATAGGTACGCAGGAAGAGATTTGACTACCAAATAGTCTGCAACACCACAGAAGCACAAGAATCTTTTACGTATATGCTCATTCTGCATTTATTTACTCCACACATATTACATTTACACTCTGAGATTGAAGTTCCATCTACTATTCAAGTATAAGTCAACTAATATCAGAGGTTCTGAAATAATATATTCGTACAGGGCCACTGTTAGAGAAAATATTAAAAGTGAAATAGGCTAAATCTTTCCAAACAAAGAATATTAGTTAGGTTTCTTATCCTGGTTAAATTTATTATGCGAATAATTTATACAGAAGAAAACTAGTTATTAACAAAATTTGAAATTATTTAAACGATATTTTCGCTACATATGCATGGATACAAAAAGAAAATACAACCAAAAAGAATTAAACAGGCAGTAGGTTATAGACAGTAAAACACGTTTTACTTTTTTAGTTTCATGCATACCATACAATTAAACTGTATTTAATTTCCGGAATATTACTTGTTTATAGGTTACAGAAATTATAGCAGTTCGTTTCCTCAGATTTTGAAGTATCAGGCAATAATTATAGCTTGTAACTTCCTTACTTATAAAAAACAGTAACGAAATTCGAGTTTAAAAAAATGTTGATCGTGAGCCTATTATGCTTTCGTCTAACCGAAAACAAATTTGGGCACCAACTTATCTACCTTCAAACATCAATGAATTTGCAAACATTTACCTTAAAATCTACTCTTAATGCTTTTATGTTATTTGGGACAATATCTAAGATCTCTACGCGTCAACCAATATTTAGAAAAGCTTGGATGAATGCACACACACCAACTCGAAGGTTAAAATTTCAATATTTACACAATTTTACGTAAATGTTTGTGTTAAAATTCTTATACCTGAAAGATTTTTTCTTGATCTTCAGATAATGTCGAGAATCCTATATTAAAAATAGAAAAGATTTCGAGTGTGTTATTTTTCTCTTTACTTCTTGTCAATATTGAAAATCAAGTACGGTCGAGTAGTTCACGTCTAAAAATTTCTTGACATTTCCCAAATAAACCGAATTTAAATACTATAAGCAGATGTTTTTTTTTGTGTTTAAAATATTTTTATAAATGCCTACAAAAATTTTTGGTAACTCAATATTTTTGTTGAGATTATTTTCGTGTAATATGATGGCTTTGTTGTGTAATATATTTTCGATCCTATATCTTGATATGTTTGGGTTTGTTATTATAGCAAAAGATTGAAATCATTTGGGCGAGTAATTGGATCTAACCCGTGTAATAAGAAGTTTTTTTAGAATGTTGTTTGTGTTTTTCACAGAAATAATAAACACGTAAACAACATTTTTAAAGTTGTTGCTTGTTCTTTTAATGATCATCTTTAGAGATAATAAAATGAGTTTTTCTATTTTTTCTTTTTACTTAATTAGTTTTTGAAAACTACAACTAAATATTTGAGGCCACACTAAACCGAAGTAAACACAATTAAATATTTTTAAAACCAGCACAAATCTGATATTTACAGAAATCAAATATCCGTGAATTTGCAAAACTCAAAAATCAATTGTACGAGTTCTAAAAATCTTTTTTAACAAATAGAAAAAGAAATATTTTATTCGTTCGAGCGAACCACATTGCACTCCTTTTATGTTTGGTTAATAAAAGAAAATATTCTTATAGGGAGGCATTTTAGGATGTAGAACCAAAAATGTGTTATATTATATTATTATAAAGAAGTAATTTCTTCACGGCTAGATGGTTAGCAAGCAAAGCCGAAAAATAAAATGGGCAAAACTGTAAGAGATTGTATCTTAAGATATCTAACAATACTTGAGCCCGAGCCAATTCTTTTCTTTTCATGGGGTCCTTTTGACCGCCAATGTTTGGTTAGCTGTCGGTCGGATAGCAGATTTTTCTGTACACAATAAAATCTTGCCCTTTATGCTCTACAGATCCCTGATCGGATGAATACTGATAAGATGAAAGATAATTTTTATTTTCTACGGAAAATATCTGTGATCTTGATCTCATCGACAGATGTTTATAGCGATATTGAATTTTAGATCAAAGATAACTTTGAATCTTGCAAGGTATAAAGCTCTTTCTTAGCCACTTTTGTTCATGTTATCCTTAGTGTAATCTATGAAATCTTAATTAAAATCTATGATAGCTTTATTAATTTATAAACGGTTAATTTGAAGTTAAGTTCTCTTTCTTTTTCTGGAGAGTCTTTAAATAAATCAGACACGGAAATTTCTTGGCACGAATTAGAGATTTTTCGGCTTTTCTATGGTTCTTTCTAACAAAAGAAAAAATTTATTGGAACCATTTTTAGTTTTATACAAATACCCTTAAATTTCGCTAAGCTAACATCTGGCAAATTATGGACAATTCTTTGTTATACTGTAAATTCGATGCGCAAGACTGAAAATTATCAAAAGGAGAATTTGGAGGATTTTAGGACATGGTCGTATTTTTTTCACATTATTTAACTTTTATTAGAAAAATTTAAATTTTAAAATTCTTTTGTATAAAACGGACATTGAGGTGGACTTAACAATCTTTAAAGCTTTTTCTGGAAAAAAGATTAATAAGGAAAATAATACTCTAATTAATAGAATGATAGATTATAATAACAGATTTTAATTTAAATAATCTTCTGTGTTATTATTTGCTTGGTGTATTCTTGTAACTAATTCTGAAAACGTCAAAGTATAGCGGCTACAAAAGGAATTCTTTACAAGAATATTAATAAAAAAAAGTCGTTAAAGGATGCTTCCTAATAGTTAACAAGTCTGTTCAAATAGTGTGGTTCACAAGTTCCATTTTGGCTATTTTTTGCCTGACTTCATCAAAAATTATGATCGAGGTGTCATTCGATTCGAAATGGCATTTAGAAACTTTTCGAACATTTCGAAGTCCCGCGTAAAAAAATTGCAAAAGTTATAAACAAATTCGTAAAAAAAAGGGATTTCGTTTATTGCAAATATCTCGGAGAATATTGCAAATATCCCAAATCAAAAAAAGCTCCTTAAAGAGCAGGAAATTTCCTACAAAAAAGTCCTAGCTCTCGGAATCGTACCACCAATATTTATAATTTTAATTTAGAAGTGAAAATAGGGCTAAAAACGCGTGATCTGGCCGACGCACGCGCCGCTTACTTTGCTCTCTTTAACAAAAAAATTTTTTTTTACATAATAAGTATAAATATTAAGAAATAAAAAAATTCAGGTATCATTGGGATACATGAATGAACAATAATCCATCGGAAAAAAATTTTTCCCACAATTTGTTTATTAGTTATGCTTTTGTTAACTAAAGAAACTTTACCAATTGAAAATTTACATAAAAACCATGATATTTTTTAAACTAAAAACCTGAGATTTTTTTCACTTCTTGAACTTATTCTCCAAAGGCTACAGATCAGATCCCCGTTGGAAAAATAAAAAAATTATCAATCTCCACTTTTTTATAAACAATCAAAAATTGGTAAAATTTCTTTAGTTAACAAAAGCATAACTAATAAACAAATTGTGGGAAAAATTTTTTTCCGATAGATTATTACTCATTCATGTATCCCAATGATACCTGAATTATTTTATTCCTTAATATTTATATTTAATAGGTAAAAAAATTTATTTTGTTAAAGAGAGCAAACTAAACGGCGCGCGCGGCGGTCAGATCACGCGTTTTTAACCCCTATTTTCACTTCTAAATTAAAATTATAAATATTGGCGGTACAATTCTGGGAGTAGGACTTTTTTGAAGGAAATCTCCTGCTCTTTAAGGATCTTCTTTTTGATTTCGGATATTTGCAATATTCTCCGAGATATTTGCAAAAAACGAAACCCCTTTTTTATACGAATTTGTTTATAACTTTGCAATTTTTTTACGCGGGACTTCGAAATGTTCGAAAAGTTTCTAAATGCCATTCCGAATCGAATGACACCTCGATCATTATTTTTGGTGAAGTCAGGCAAAAAATAGCTAAAATGGAACTTGTGAACCACACTAAAATGTCAACAAAAGCAATCAGTGACAAACACGTTAATTAATTAAATAACTAAACTCGACTAACAAAAATGGACAGATCATTAAATGGAGAAGACACTTTGTCAAGACGCTAGTCAGCAGATAATTACAAATATACAAGACAGTGTTATAGAAAAAAAAACAAAGAAGTATAAGATGAAGCATCTGAACTCGATAACATACTACTTGATCTGTCAAAGGTAGGTTTTGAAATGTTGTAGACGTAATGCTATCCTGTTTGTAGAAATATGCAATTTCCAATGACTGGAAGAAATGTTACTTTGCAAGACTGCAAAAAGAAAGCTAGAACATACATAAGTGGGTTATGTGCTTGTATTATCTGATGTCAAAATTGAGAAGCCCGTTTCGGTTTTGCTAAAAAAAGAAGTACTTTTTCCACTAACAGCAGATGATGAAGACATAGTTTTTGAATTCGTAGACACTGGACTCCTTCTTCGAGAGAAGCCGGAGAAATACGATTCCTCTCCGGATTAATCTAGAATTAAATCTGACATGTGAGCCAAAGACAGGTATGGATCTGCTAACTATAACGAAAACTAAGAAGAAGAGAATCGGATGCAAGGAAATCAATGGAGAACATATCTTAATTTATAGCGGCATAGAAGAAAATTAAAGAGCGAGAGCAGAGTAGCTTGCCTTATAAGAAGAGAAAATGCAAGTAATCTAAAAGAGTGGAAAACGGTGTCAAAAAGAATTTTAAGAATAGAGTATAAAGTTAACACAAATAAGATCTACTCCGTACTTGTGGTATACACTCCAAATGAAGGTGCCATTAAACAAGAAATAGAAGATTTTTGGAATGACGTGCAAGAAGAACTTGATACCAAGGTAGGATCAGTCATTATTACAGGAGACCTTAACGGAAGAGTCGATAACGACCCGAGAATTTTGTAAGGGACTGTAGGAAAACATGGAGAAACCTCTACGAACACTAATGGCCAAAAAAATCATCGATCTTTGCACCCTGAAAAACTTAATAATGGGAAACACATGTTATAAACACCAGGATATTCATAAATCTACTCGAGCAGTAAAGAGCAGAAACAAAAGATCAGTTATTATTGATCTGGTAATAATAGTAAAAAGGCAGAAACAAGAACTAATGGATGTGGCAGTGAAAAGAGGAAACAAGATACTACCTACTAAAAGCCCACTTCAAATAAGAAATTTGCTGATAAAAACCAAACAAGAAACGAAAGGCAGAGAAAACTACACTTTGTACAAATAAATCATATAGGCTACAAGAAGCAACAGAAGAATTTACCAAAAATAAACATAGAAAATTGGCTCTAAAAGAACAAGATACGGAAAATATGGGAGTGGAAGACCTGTGGATAACCTTTAAAGAAACCCTGTCACAGACACCAGCGGAAGTATGTGGAGCAAGTAAAAATACAAACAAAAAGAAACAGACCACATGGTGGAACCAGGAAATAAAGCAGGAAGTCAAAAAGAAAAAACCCTATGGGAGATATACCTAAAGACTGACAAAAATGGATACGCATATGAGGCATATAAAACGTAAAGAGAGAGAGTCAAACACATAGTAAGAGAGGTCAAGTTAAAAAAATTGGAAAAATTTGGTAAAAAGGTGGAAGAAAACACAAATGGGATCTCCAAATTCCTCTACAGAACTCTAAGAAATCTGAGAAAAAAAAAGAAAAACCCATTAAAGTGTATGGAAAGTAAAGGTGGACGTACAGTATCGGAGAACAGCGAAATATTAGCTAGATGGCAAGAGTATTACATAGACCTCTTAAGATCCAAGGACGAACAAAAAGGCAAACCCGGTTACAATGAGGAAGAACTTAGAACAGATGAGAAATTTGAAGAAACAGAACGAGAAGAGATTAAAATAGAAGAAGTGCAAAGAGCAATAAATAAAATTAAAATAGGGAAAGCCGCTGGAATAAATAATATAAGATGATAAAATATCTAGGAAAAGAGGGGAAGAAATTTTTACACGAGATCATTTTAAGGGTATGGAATACACAAGAATTACCAGAATACTGGAAAATTGCAATAATTGTGCCCGTTTATAAAAAGGGAGATATCATGAAGTGCAACAATACAGAGGAATCTCCCTAACTATATGTGTAACATACAAAATATGAGAAAGAATAATCAAAGTAAGGCTAAGAAGTAAACTAGAACCAACACTCCTTGATTCCCAAGCAGGCTTTCGAGCAGAGAGATCCACGTATATTGGAACTGGACTGGATTGAGACAGATATCAGAAAAAATAATGAGGACAAACAGAAAAATATATAGATGCGCAATTGATTTAGAGAAAGCATTTGGCAGTGTCCCGGGAAAGAAAATCTGGGAAGCCTTAAGGAAGAGGAAAGTCGACGAAAAAATGATACTAGTGATTACTAGCCTATACAATGAAACACTAAATGTAGTACGGATTTGGGGGACTTACAACACAGAAGTTCAAAGCAGAAAAAGGAGTCAGACAAGGTGGTATAGCCAGCCCCATGCTGTTCATAATATTAATAGCTAAACTAGCACACAAAGTCAGAAACAAACATAAGGGGACACACGTAGGATACAGAAACTTAAGACCAATCTACATAAATAAATTAATATATGCAGACTACCTAGTCCTAATTGCAAACACAAAAGAAGAATTGGAAAACAAAATAACAGCTTGGTATGAGGTTTTAGAGGAACATAATTTAAAAATTAATGTACAGAAGTCGGAGATAATGTGTTTGGAAGAGAGGCCAAAGAAGCAGAAATAAATTGCGAAGGTGAGATGTTACATAGGACAAACTCCATAAAATACCTAAGCTCAATAATAAAAAGAAGAGAATAAACAGCAGAATCGCCAACACAAATAAAATTTATAGAGCGATATACAGCGGCTGCTTCAACAAAAAAGCAATTAGTAAAGAACAAAGACAAGAATATATGATACAATTTTGACCTCCATACTCATGTACGGATGCGAATCCTAGACGCTAACAAAAAAAACCTAGAGAGCAAAATTCAAGCTTGTGAAATGAAAGTACTGAGAAAGATACGAGTGACAAGGAAAGATAGATAAAGAAACGAAGAAATAAGAAGAGACTTGAAAAAAAGAGCATCACAGATAAAATAGCAACTCTCCAACTTGATATCATTTTATATTTGCAGTGTTGCTCAACCTTCTGTAATTGTGGCATGCATACACTATTTTCTGGCCTCAATCTGTCTTAATTTGGCTTGAACTTTGCCCAAGAATGGTATCTGAATCTGCTCTATATAGTTAGTGCTTCATTTTAAATTCATCATATCAGTTTTTTTGTTTCAGCCAAAAGCAAATCTGGACGAATTGCTCATTTCATAAGTACTGCAGCCCAGGAAGATTGAGAAAGAATTCGCCAAACGAAAGATAATTGGATAAAGCTGAATATTTATGCATAAGCTTTGTATCTAGCCCTCTTCAATATGTGAAAAGTTACCATACATTCTCTGCTTACATTTTGAGATATAACGACTCGAAGTACCCAAGTGACCAAAAGCTGGAAAACTTCAAAAACTTGCAACTTTTGACTTTTCGACGCATTTATCATTTTTCTACTATTGGGAATGCAATTAATTTTAAAGTAAAATAGCCTTAAACAATCGAAGTTGTTGGAATATATTATCGTCCTTCTGATAGATTTGGACGTTAAAACGAAAACTGTACTGGCGAAACTCCTACAGCCTCTCGACTTGTCGTAGAGATGCAAAACGAATATCTCTTACACTATCTCTAGTATATCTCCAAGTACAGCGCTCACATCTCTGAAAACATATAGTTGCTTTCTAAGTTCTGCGTTTTCCTGCAATCGCTGAAAAGACTTAGCCTTGCCGTTTCTGTAAAAACGGGACGTAGTGTCAAATCTTGAAAAAGCGTGAAGAAAGAGAAACACATCATTGAGATTTTTTTTCACTTTCTCCTAAATCTTTGCAGTATTGTAAACTCGTGAAGATCATTGTAATGTTTCTTGTTGATAAATATCCAATTTTGTAAGGGGATCAGTTCGGACAACTAGCATTATCAGGACGACGATGTTAACTACTACAATCGTAATTGCAAAATAATGATTGTGATTTATAATGACAGTCAACTGTCAAGATGTCAGCATCATTTCCTGCTTGGTAAATGACGACTGCGATTTCTGCTGAGGTAAAGCTGCTTTTGAGAAGGTCTGTTAACTGAACCTTGTTTATTGAGTTCCCTAAAAATTCATTTCGTATTGCAGTAGTTGGCGAATTTTTAGCCAGTTTCAGTTATTGTCGAATCTCTGACAATATAGAGCTTTATTTGCTACAATGCAGTCCCTTCAGCGTTTACATAGTAAGCAATAGTGAGCAAAGTTTCTTACGGAAGAACACGGCCATTCCATTGCAATCTTGACGACATTGTTTTATTTGTTTATTAGTTTTACATTTTATTTAAAAAGTGTCAGTAAAGGCTAGTTTATATAATATATAATAATAATAGATCATGATTTAAACTTTAATTGAAAACACAGCCCTAAGATGTAAAATGTACAAATCTAATAACAAAATCCGTCGAAAAGGGTTTTTTCCATAGAAGGTAATTTGTCATATAGGCCCTTCTAGCTGCCATTTTTTTGCGCAAGAATGAGAGATCTGGAGACTTTTCGAATGTTGAGCAGTACACCTAACTTAGGGCTTGTGCAAAATCTCAGGTTGTTCCTAATTTCTTTCTAAAGCTCCTGGGATATTTCGGAGACATTATTTATTACCAAAAGCATCCAACCTTCTCTCATTGCTGAAGATGCCAGTTCATCATTTTTATTTCGCTACTGATGCTAAAATAGCTGCTTAAGGCAAATAAATGTGATTTAGTCGCCGTGGTTGCATAGTTCTTTGTTCTGTCATTTATTGTTAGTATTGCAATTGAGACGTTGTAAATATGAGTTGCAGTTTTCTTTAAACATGACTAGTATCTAGTATGAAGTTTGATTTTTCCACTAAGATTCTAAACAAAGTTTTTAGAAATAAAATTCAATTTCAGTTTAGAGATCAATACCGATTTCGGTCCTCTTGCTTTCATGTTATTTTTTTTGATTATACAAAACTTTGACAAGTAATGTTAATCTAGATGAAACTGAATCAGTCATAAGATAATTGGTAAAAAGTTATATATGTAGATGAAAATAATATAACTATTTTATTCTTATCTTCTCACTTATCATATTTTACACAACCGAGTACTATTGATGCCCTTGAGTGGAACAACGGTTAAGAAAGATTGGTTTAGATTATTCTCCATTCTTTATAGCTTCATAGTTAGAACTATCTAGATGGAATTTCTTGACCAACTTTTACGCCAATCACTTGATTATCAATAGCCGATATTGCAAGATAGACTTTTATTCAGAATTATAAAGAATTATTTCTTTTTGATACATTCTTTTGTTCTTGTTCTTCATAATGTTGTGGCACAGTTAATGACTTACGTAACTGCATTGATGTTTTCCTTTTTGTAACAAGATTAGGATATAATATAATGCCATTTGCAGGATCTTTTGTGAATATGAACGAAAAAATAAAATAGATGTTGGAAATGGGTACTAGTTGTGGTAGTGTGAAATAATGAAAAGTTAAGGAAATTTAAAATTACAGACTACAAGATTGTATCGAGATTTCAACGAGAACTGGACTGATATTGGAGGCGAATAAATCTGATTGGTTAGGCAGAATTATCTGATGTACCACAGAAGTATAGAAGATATGAAGACATATCATACTACTCTAACCACCATGGAGAACCAAGAACAGGGAGATATTTATTAAAACGAAATGAAAAATTAGCATAAGATCGATGTACAACGTCGAAAATATATTTATAGAAATTTACAATCTACAAAGCAGTTGTACAGTGCCCGGGCTACAGTAGAGAAGTGGAAGGAATCAGAAAGATAACACTGTGATATATTTTAGGATTCACTATTTAAAAAGGGATGAAATCAAAATAATCGAACAGAAGATGCGCTCAGTAAAAGGATTTTTTTAAGTTTTTGCTGAAAATTAAGTTATTCAATTTTGAAGTTGGTTGACTAGCAATGTTGCAATGGTGTCGAATTAAAATTAAAAATCTATCACTTTTTATGTGTACACGACACCATTGCCACTTCTACTAATCACTCAACTTTAGAATTGAATAACTCAACCTAGAAAATCCTTTTAGGAGAGTATTATTGGGGACATCTACTGTCCGGTTATTTTGGTTTCATTCCGTTTTAAATTTCTTGTTTCACAGTGTAATTGCGAAGTGAAGTACAAGGGTGGTTTGATAAGTGTTTAGGCTGACCATGAAGATGGCACCACAGGTCAAAATGCTTTTATAGTTACGATGGTCCATCCTTCAGATGGCGCTACTGAAATCCTCACCAATTTTGGACTTGTAGTTTTTATTTGACAGTCGTTTGTGTCAGTCGATGTCCCATGATTTGTAAAGAATAAAGCCAGTCGAATATCGTTCAGTTATAAAATTCTTGCGTTTGAAGGGTCAAACTCCAACAGAAATAAAATCCGGGTTGGACGCTGCCTACAGGGAGTCTGTTCCTTCGTTTGCCACCGTAAAAACTGGGTGGCAGAGTTCAAACGTGGCCGTACGAGTGTGTTTGATAAACAGCGTCCGAGAAGGCCAAAAACAGCAACCGTTGAGGATATCATCGAAAAAGTCCATAAAGTCGTGTTAGATGATCGTCGAATGAAAATAAGAGAGGTAGCACAGACCGCAGGCATATCAACAGAACGCGCTTTTAAAATATTACATAAAGATTTGCACATGAGGATGCTGTCCGCGCGATGGATGCCGCGCTTGATGGCATTGGACCAAAAATGCGCGCGCATGGACATCTCAAAGGAGCTGTTGGATCGATTTAAGTGTAATTCAATAAACTTTTTGCGGCGATTTGTAACTGTTAATAAAACATCGGTCCATTATTACACACCAAAGACGAAACAGTGAACTTCAACAAGCAAACCTGCCCCGAAGGAGGCGAAGACAGTGCCATCGCCAGGGAAAGTAATGGCGACTGTTTTTTGGGATTCACATGGCATATTGCTCATAGACTATTTGCAAAAAGGAAAACAATAACAGGATTGTATTATGCTTCATTATTGGACAGGTTGAAGAAAAGAATCCAGTCCAAACGACCTCAAATCCAGAGGAAAACAGTTCTCTTTCATCATGACAATGCGCCGGCTTACACGTCGATGATCCCGATAGCCAAAACTCATGAACTTCTCGAGATCTAGCCCCGAGCTACTATTTTCTCTTTCCAAACATGAAAACATGGCTTGGAGGAAAGAAATTCACGAGCTATGATGAAGTGATAGCCGCCGTAAACGCGTATTTTGCAGACTTTCAGACATCGTATTTTGTAAAGGGAATCAGAAAGTTTGAGCATCGATGGATGAAATAAATAGAACTAAAAGGGGACTATGTAGAAAAATAATATCGATTTTGACCAAAAACGCACTTCGTTCTATGTTAATCTAAAAACTTATCAAATCACCCTCGTATATAAAGAAAATAATGGAAGATGTGAAAAAGCAGAAATAATTCAAATTAAGTTAGACAGTATCAAAAGCACGATGTTGAGAACTAGAAGAAGAGAAGATTTGAGAATTTTAATTCTTGGTATTAGATGATGGGCGGTGTTGATTATTTGACGACGATTGAAGTGTTGTCTAAGATATCTTCCAGAGTTGGAAATAGGGGTTGCTTGAGGATAATTATAAAACCTTCCTACAGGGCGCCAATTGGAAGAATTTTAGCCAAGCACCAACCATGGATTTGAACCAACGCATACGAAACAGCCTTCAAAGAGTTAAACCTCTATTAAAATCTGATGTACGATTAGTTCATTATGATGTAGATAAGTCATTTTGGTCCACAAAATCTCTAAACATTAGCAGGTCATTTACTTTAAATGATCTATCAGGTTATGATTTTCTAATTTCGGTTTAATGGTGAAGAGCAGATATAAATCTGTGGCCTATTAACAGTTAAGGAAGTTGCTCTTAAGTTAAATAACAGTTTTGGCAATGCTATGGCCACATTTTTAAATTCCATTCTTCTAAAGTCGTCCTATCTTTCTGGTTTTGATATACCTTTCTATTATTAAGAGAAGGGTGATGCAGAAGTGTTTTGTCCTATTTTTTTTTTAATTGTTTGATAATCTTGGAACTAAAAGCTTTATAGTTATCTGAGACAAGAGTCTTAGGGAGTCTATGCCAGCAAAATACATTTCTAAGTTCTTTGGTCGTTTGCTGTCGTTACCGTTTTAAACCTATTTACCTCCAGCTTGTAGTTCGTAATGATTGGTTGAGGCGAAGATGCTGTTAATGATGATGGTTTGTGATCTTCTACAGTACTGTGAAAGGGTTATATAGGAACGCAATGAATTTGAAGTGGCACAGTGTCTGGTTGATGGTTAGACGGCAAGGATGGCGGGAATGATTTTGGCTGGAAGTTTCTGCTAGAACGAAAAGGGATGTAACAGTCGGGTTCTGAGCCTTTCTATATAGGCACTAAAAAATAAGGCCTGCACCATTTTGTTATCGGGAAATGTCAAAATTGTCTTTTCCTTTTTCTGTTCAGCCGAGATCTTTCGAGAATGCAGTTACAATTTACAAGTTTATTTAAAGGAGATTACATAAATATGCAAGCTAATATGATTAAAAAGAGGTTTGTTTCATGGTTATGGAAATGTCTAAAAAGGAATCGCCCGAGCCTTACTGGAGTTAGATTTGATTTGCCATTATCGAAGCCGTTTGATGAGTATAGCCATACCACCCGTCATACAAACAGCTATTTGGTTAATGCAAAGTAAAAGAATGTTGAGGTGTTTGTTAATCGTTAACTACGTTATCTATGGAAAATATAACTGAGCCATTCAAAGTTAATGCGCCAACTGCAAGTCTTAAGAGCACCTACAATAGTTATATACCTATGTGACTGTTCATATTGCTTTTGATAATATTTGGTCATATGATGTTACCAAATACCATAAAATAGCAGTGCTAGACTTACACACAACCAGCATCTTCCAAGAGAATTATTGTGTCCTCCTATCAAATCTGTTACTTTATCTACATCTTTACATCCTAATAATATTAATCATCTAACTTTTAATCCGTAACTAGACCTTAATAATCCATCATGATTATAGGAACCATGCTTGCACAATTTTCGTATTTTTAAAGACTTTAAGGAATTACATGTACACGGTAACCGAATAAATGTAAGTATAATCATTTTTAATAAAACCCGATGGAAATTATTTATCCATAGATTTTACATCTTCACTGTCAATTCTTTATTTCCGAGTAAAACAGGTGTTCATACTATGTCACATGTTCAAAAATTGATATGAAGGGTTATTTATCAAATTATGTAACAGTATCCATAGCAATATGTATATATAATCATACCCTAATCTGCGGTTTTGGAGTTTCTAAAAAAGAAGACCCAACTGAACCCTTAGGCTAGTTCACTTTTCTTGTTCAAGTCTTTACTGCACCCTAATTGGTTTCGATTTACAGTTTTTATATTCTTAATTTATTCGTGTATAACGTGTCGATTGCAAAATATAGGACGAATAAATCTGCTGTTACAGTTACATAAGATTAAAGAATTTATGCAGAAAAATTAATTGAAAATAAAAAATTAATTACAGATTTCACGGAAACAATAAACAACAAGCTGGAATTAGCTTGAACCAATCTTAAGATCAAAAACAAGAAGTCTTGTTTATCAAAATTAATATATTAATATTCTCTTTGGGTTAACAATTAATCAGTCTACAGTTTCGGCAGCCAACTTGACGCATTAATTATCAAAACCTATAATTAGGACAATATATTAGTCGAAAATTCATCGAACAACACGTGTTCGGAATACCAAAAAGGGGACTTAACGACCGTAGTCGCAAAAGAAATCCTTAAGGCTGCTTTTGATATAACGAAGTCCAGTGTATAATTTTGTTCAACCGGATCGAATGGCCACCTCCGCCGGCAACTTAACAGAACTGATTTACCGGTATCGTGAATAACACTATGTCCTTTGTGTATCGGCACGTTCAGGATATTATTGAATATTTTCAATGAAATACTTTTGAATTTTTAAAGAGTTTTTCGAAGATGCCTTTGTGTTCTGTTGTTCTTTTTTGCCGCTTTGTTCAGAAAAATACGTTAAACGTTGAAAAGCCTCGTTAAGGAAATTGATTTTCATGCAATTTTCAAGTTTAAGTATGTATGTTCAAGATGATTTTTTTGTAAGATATAGGCCGATGAACAGATATAGAAAATCTCAGTGAAGAGAGATATAACCGTTGAAAATTTTTAATTGTTAAAACAACCTCTTGGAATGGTAATTTCTGAATGTATGCGACTTGCATAATTAATAATATACGTAGAATGAACCACGTATAATTATCTTGTTTTTCATTCCATCGAATTTTTGCCGTAAAAACAATAAAATGTTTTTTGCGTTCGGTTCTTTAGATTAAAAGGTAATACCATTACAGATCATTGAGTAACCCATTAAAATAAAATTAATTTGCATTTAAAGTTTATTTTTATATTTACTACTAATGTAGAAAGAAAATTATAGGTATGTAGTGAAACATATCAAGTTTTATAAAAAACAAAAATTTTAATTAAATTTTCTCTTTTACAAAACAGGGAATTAAAATGTTTGTTGTTTCGTTTTATTTATTAATACTTAATTTTGTAGACACATAAAAACTTAATTAAAAATAAAGAAACGCTCGTGCTTAATGTTTGTGATTTTTTGTTAGGTTAAATGAAATTACCTACTTTGCAAGATTACTTCTAAATTGGAAATTAAGAAAAAATTAAACGTCTTTAATATTTAGCCATAGGTAGTGACTAAATACAGGTATCTTCGCTTGTATAGCTGGGAGACGAAAGTAGTCATCACTGTAATCTTTTCAAGAAATTGAATCTTCTGCTGTTTCTGCTACTGCTCAATTTTCCTTTAACCAGATGCTTTTCAGTCCTAATTTCTATGTAAATTGGCTTAGAATAGACATTTGCTGCCTATATTTCATTTCAAAGCTTCCTCTGGACTTTTGTTTTTATTAAGTTTTATATTTGTATTTTTAATTACGTAATTGAGAGTTTTTGTTTTTTCGATATTTCATTTAGTATAACTTTGCTAATTAACATTCCTTTTAAACTTTTTATGTTGTTTTCATGGCAAGTGCTAATGCTATCTACTCATGCCTAATTTAATACTACATTTAACATCACAGTCCAGTCCAGGTCAGTATATTACTACTGGCTTGCTTAAAGTGGACAAAGGAATATTCTTTTAATACTAGATCTTCTTACTGATATAGTAATAATGAATTATCTCTGGTTTCGTTAGTATTAATAGCGCCAATTGATTGTCACACTGCAATACTAAAATAAAGATTTAAAGAAACGTTTGTTATAAGATATCTAGTAATAAGCAGGAAACTCTGGAAAGGAAAGTAAGGCAAGGAGCCTAAGGACTTGTTCTACTTGGGTTTATTCTTACGTTTATATTATTTCAATTATTCATTTGACTCGTTTGTCCAATTAACGGAAGTTCCAACCGTTTGGTCTATTGAAATGTTACACACATTACATTATCTTTAGATCTGTCAGTAAGACTTTTCAGCTCCTACCCTGTTATTTCAAAAAGACTTTATTTCTACTATACTGATAGTTACACAACTCATGTTCCTGAATGCAAATGTTGTGTCAAGCCCTGTTCTGAAATTGCGGAACATTAACCTAAAATCAATCAATCAAAGAAAGATTCCCGATTACTGCTACGAAACTTTTATTTAAAAATTTTATAATAGAAATGTTAACCGCTTCCATCCACTCCGCTCCATATTCCTTATACCAGGAGTGGGTATCCAGGGCCAGATTGCGTATCTTACAGCTCAAACCTCAAAAAACTAAATTCTATTAGAAAAATCCTCCTTCGAAAGTTAGTTTTTACTGCTAAATTTGCCTTTTTACGAACCATTTCGCTCCTGGGAGTTACGTTTGTCAACCTCTGAGTCCTATACCTACCAATTTCATGCAAATCTTTAACTGTTAGAAGCAATGCTGCAAGTCGTCTTTCGATAGCGTTTTCATGAGCTCCGACGCTTTTGCATTACCACATCCATGGACTAGAAACAGGTTTCTTTAATGTAGATTCGATTAGGGAAAAAGTTATACGGGGCTAGATGAATACGGTGAATATTTCAACAAGAGAATCTGCCATTTAGCTATAATTTATCCACTTGGTCCCGCTCAATCTCTCATTAAAACCTCGAAGAGCAGCTTTTATGAGAATCTTGTCGTGACATTCTGTTCAGTGATGTCCAAATTTGCTTACAGAATCTAGTAAATTCTTCATACGTAATTTTGGCCACGAACACCTTTGTTGCCAACAGCTTTCTGTCACTTTGAAGTTTAAATGTTAATTACTCTCTCATTGTATGACGTCATTCTAAACTTATCGTAAAAGGATTATAGGTAGTGAAGTGATAAACCATAGTAAAATACTAACGAATTTGATTGTACCCACATAATCTTGTTTTGTTTTAAATTGTTATCGCTTCAAGAAAGTTATAGAAACGAAAACTTTCTGTAAATAATTCTTAAGTAGTAATTATCACTTATTAATAGTAGACAAACAGGATAAGGCAATTAGATTTCTTTGCACGTTTCACAACAATTTTTGAATTTATATTTTCATCTTGTCACATCAAGAGTAAAGCGTTACCTACCGTATTACGTAGCTAGACTGAACTTATTTATTTACAGTAATGTCAAGTTTATGCTTTAATTAATATTTTGGAACTTACAATACAAAGAGAATGTTGAACTATTTAGATCTTCATTCTTGTAGTGGTACACCCATACTTGATTTTATAATTATTTTAAGAAATTTTTCGTTTACTGTTACTAAATCCGGTTAGTGGAGTATCTTATAATTGTGTACTCTAAATTCATCTCTTTGAGCTCCTACCCTCAGTCATGCCTAAGGCCGCTGACTTGTACTACCAGCTGAGGTAAGACATATGGACAAAACGTTACATAACACAACAATCACAGGGTTTTGTGTTCATTTCATGTGTTATTGTAATTATAATGATGTTCTGCATCTACCATGACAATCTGCTCAATGATATCCAAATTTACCACAGCAGACTAAACCCATTTGATTGCTTTCTAGCCTGCCATTTAGCTATAATTTATGGATTTGGTCCCGCTCAATCTCTCATTAAAACCTCGATGAGCAGTTTAAAACTGCCAAACGTAATGAAGTTTTGATTAATTTAACCTACAACCTACTACAACCACATAAAGGATGTAATCTCTACGAGGTCAAAAAGTATGTACATGGATGAATGGAAAGCAATCGGTTTTGTATTACATTTAGACTATTCGGCTATCGTAAAGCCCACTAAAAATACAAGCCAGAACCTTGAATCTGTGAAGTCAAACTGAGAGGTTGTTACTACATTAGAGTTATTGTCAGGACAACAAGATAATCTAACAAAATTGTTAATTACAAAGATGCAATAAATTGTATTATTAATGGGGCAAAATTGCACCAAAATATAATACAGATAAGTATAATATTAAACTAACTGGTAGATGTTAAATGTATTGAGCACATGTGTGGTTGGTTTTCGGAGTTAAGAAGTGCTTCTTGTGGGTTTAATTATGCCACAGCTTAATAACATGAACGTAACATGGCGCAGTAAGTACAAAAATATAAGTAGAAAGTTCAGAGAAGAATGAAAAACGGCAAAGCCGATGAAGATAGCAGGAAAATTAGCTGTAAATGAATAGAATTTAAAGAGAATTATGATCTTTATTCTGTGGAGCACAACGATGTGTGAAAGACCAAGCACACTACAGCCTGCAGTATAATGCCAGACAAGACATACTAAATCCAATAAGAAAAATGACAATATTTGCATAGTACTTATAGAAAAGTGAGGGGTAGTTCCAGGACTTTATAATCTAATATACAACAAAATAGTTTGTGGAATCGATAGCAAAAAAAAGGTAATTTTAAGAATTTGGTTTACAGTTGGAAAAAGCCATTGAGATATGTAAGGCTGCTCCACTAAGTAAGTGAAGAGCATAGTAAGCAATTTCACGATACTAGTGCTCTAGGAATTGGAGCAGGCTAAATGGAAATCATTCAAAGGAATTATCAAACACTATATAAGCCTTCAAACTTACCTCTTTGGCTCAACCTCGGGCTTAAGCTAATGGACCTCAAATTTTTTGTTGCTCTATAACCAAATTTTTGCAGTTTGGTGCAGAAACAGAACATTATTACAGAAATATAATAAAAACTATAGGTAATTATTCTCAATTATCATCATCAAATATCAAACTATAATTTTGATGAAATATTAAACTCTTATCAAACAAAGCTCAAAAGCTGAATACCAATAACTATATTGAAAAAAAAAGCCTAGTACTATACAATACAAATTACTAAAAGTCAAGTAAGTCTGGAAGATACACTGAGCAAACCAAGACTATAAAGCAATGATTTGTGGATTTGCACACTTGCATACAGTCTTTCTAGTTCATATGCATGTGTTCTATAAAGGTAAAATACTTCTTCAATCCTATCTCAAACTATCTCAAGATCTGATGGCAATAGCATCAAGCTATTTGCTCTCCGACAACAGATATTTACACATATAATAATAACATAACTGAAATAATTGAGTAATAAAGAGTGATCCACAAAATTTGTATCCTCGTTTGGTTACGGACAGAATTACTTAAGCCTGCATTTGAGCCATATATGAATAAGGTTTTATGTGAACTACAGTAATTTTTTAAATATTTAGTACTACCAAATTTGAAAACCGATTTTAAAATCCAGTAAACACATCCAGAACTGAATATTCGCAGTTACCATTAATTCTTCCTAATACAGTAACTTTCGATCGTAAAACTCTTTTTTAATGTTTCTGAGTGAAACGCATGTTGATAAAAAACTGTCATTGATGATACTCTCACAAGACTGAAGAAAGTGGAGGTTTTTATACACACTGTAACAAAGTCGAAGTCATCATGCAGACTGATTTTTAAATGACGGAAAGTGGATACCTAGCATTGCGATTTATGTTATTAGGATGTTTGTGAATTTCTATTGCTAGTAGAAAGATGATTTTGAAAAAACAGATGCATCTTTAAATAATATTTTATGCCCTGCCTGGTGTTGATGTTCGGCAACAACAGATGCTGATATATTCGGCCTGGGCTTATGCACTGCTTGTGTTCAGTAATGCGTGTATTAATCGAGCGATTTATACTAATCCACGGAAGCGAGGTATGCTATACACTCCTTCAAATGACAGTGTTGGGTGTTTATCTTTAGGAGAAGGTAGGAGTTGTGAGATGTTGCTGGTGAGCATGAAGACGTTTTTGATTGGTTTCTTGGGTAGAACTGATGTAATATAGTGATATTCTTATTCTTTTGGTTAATGGTGTTAATTTTGCTTAGGTTTTGTAGTATAAAGTCCATTTTGCTTTTCCTAGCTAAGGCTTGTAGTTGAATATTTGCATATTTATTATGTCTCAAGTATTCTATGTTTATGTTTGTAATTTGTCTTAGATTGTTGTATATTTGGTTTATATTATTTTCTATGATCTTGAGTCATTTATAAAATAATATAATAAGACAGAAAAAATATACTTAGTGACAAAGAAATTGCAGCATCAAGAAAGGGTGCGAATTTTTCAATCAAACTTGGCAAAAATGTTCCACCTGGTGATTTATGTCTTCTCCAGGTATTGTGACCCAAACAACTTGTAATTCGTAGCGGAGAGTTTCCCAGCGTCTCTGGAGGGTTAGAAGATAGAGGTTCTTCAATATTCCTATATGCTCGATCGACGACAAATCAGGAGATATCGGTGGCCATGGCATAAGGTTTACATGGGCTTGTTGAAAATAGTTCAAAAAATCTCTTGAGACAGGGGGCCAGGTATTATCCTGCTAAAAAAGCCGCAAAAAAGAAAGAACGTGGGGTTCTATTATTTCCTGAAGGTACCGTTGGGTTGGCAATGTGCCTCCGATGAATACCAAAGGAAACCTACTCCTATGAACAATAAATGCCCATATCATAACCCTCACAGTTTGGTGGACAGGCCTTTCGACGAAGAATTAAAGATGGCGCCTTTCTCCACGTCTACTTCGAGTCTGCATACGGCCATCATGCATCCCCAGCAATATGTGAAACGAAGTCTAACAATATGAAAACAAAACATCAGAAGAAGACATCTATGTTATTTCTGCATCATCATCTCCTCTACTTGGTCGCTCATGGCTTCAACACTTAAATATTGACGTTAACAGATTACTTTGTAATCCAATTCAAAATGTAAACACTGCTTCGTACTTGACCGCATCTAATCTGAAAGATCAAATACTTAAAAAGTATTAACAAACCTTCTCTGAGAAATTAGGTAAGGTTCCCAATTACACATGTTCATTAAACCTGAAAAACGATAACATCAAACCCATCTTCATAAAACATAGACAAGTCCTATTATGCTCTACAAGAAAAATTTGATACAGAATTAGACCAGTTAATAGCTAATGGTGTGATAAAGCGAGTTGATTACTCCCAGTGGGGTAGCCCTTTAGTAGTATTACCTAAGCCAAATGGCACAGTAAGACTCTGTGTAGATTATAAAGTGATACTAAACTAACATCTTCAAAATGTTCAGTATCCGATACCTCTTATCGATAATGTTCTGAATAGTCTTCGAGGGAATAAAGTTTCTTGTGTGCTAGATATTTAAAAAGCATACCTTCGTTTGCCAGTTGATGAAGAAAGTCAGAAATTGGAAGCCACTTCGACTCACCGGGGTGCATATTTAATGAAACGACTTTCGTTTGGAATTCCAACTGCCCCAAACGAATTTCATAAGTTCGTAGATTTTGTTCTTCAGAGACTTTCGGGAACAATAACTTATTTCGACGACTTCGTTATTTGGGGGTCAACTCTAACTGAGTGTCAGCTAAAACTTGTAGCAGGTTTCGAAAAGTTGCAAAAATATGACCTGCGTGTCAACAAATCAGAGTGTCTTTTTCGCTCCGGAATTAAGTATTTAAGCCATGCTGTGAATGAGAAAGGCATTCGAAAGTCTCCAAAAAAGGTAAAGGCCTTGCTCAATACTCTTAGACCCCAAAATGTTAAAAGATGTTAGAACCTTTATTGGATGTGTCGCATATTCTAAATTTATTAAGGACTTGTCTACAGTTATGTCTCCCATATATAGTTTTCTTCACAAAAGATCAGTTTTCAAGTGGGCTAGAGAATGCGAAAATACCTGTAAGAAAATCAAAAAAACCATCCCCAGCGATACCGTTCTAGTCCGATATGATCCAAATTTTCCCTTGGTGCTTACGACAGACGCAAGTCTTGTAGGTATTATCTGGAACTTTGTTTCACATCATTGATGACACCGAACGTCCCATATTTTTTTTATTCCGATCATTCTCAGTGGCTGAGAAAAATTATTCACAGTTAGACAGGGAAGCAACTGCAATTTATTGGTCTTTAGATCATTTCTACCCTTACATCAATGGTAGGAAGTTTACCCTTGTGACTGATAATAAGTCTTTGTGCCACATATTTATTCCTAAGAAAAAACTTCCTAAAATAACAGCATCCAAACGCTACACACTGTTCCTTAGTGGATTTGATTATGAAATAAAATATCGTTGTTCGCAAGAGCATGGAAATGCTGATTATTTGTCAAGAGCTCCTTTACGTGTAATTTCAAATACCACTGATATTGAATATGAAATTTGTAAATTAACCATTAACCAAATCTCTACTGACATAGTCACACATAAATCTTTATCTAGAGAAACTGAATGTGACGTAGAGTTATTTTCCCTAAGCAGGATTTACTACCACATGTTCATCGATAGAATTCAGTCTTCATGACGGAGTTATCTTTCGAGGAGATAGAGTTGTGATACCTCAAACTTTACAACTATATGTTTTAAATGAACTACTCTCCATTTATCAGGGAGTTGTTAGAATGAAAGACCTAGCCAGACGATTTTGTTATTGGAAAAATATGGACAAACAGATAGAGAATTTATCAAAATCATGTGCTGTGTGCTCCGAACTCAAGAATGACCTAGTCAAAGTACCTCTTCATATTTGGGAGCCTCCGCAAAGCAACTGGAAATGCGTTTACGTTAATTATGCCTACCCATTTTTTGAATTACCATTTTCTAGTAATCGTTAACAGCCTTTCTAAATAGCCCGAAGTGTCAATAACTCAAGCTTCTCCGGCCACGGCGGTGACTATTTCTATGTTACAAGAAATAATTAGCCAAAATTCTTAATATTTTGGGTTGAAGAAATAAAAAGCTTCTTGGATTTTGTTTAACTAATTTAATTTAATAACAAAATTTATCGCCATCTTACATGTCACTTTCTTCAAGTCATTCTCATCTACATAGTGTCTCACATACCACCAACAACAACGGTAGGTATTATGATTACATTAAAGTATTAATAAAGATAAAGTATTTCAAACCCTAACACTCCTCCTTGAAATAGTTTATATTACAAACATAACATTCAATACAAAAGCTCAAAAGTTATTAAACTAAACAATACAAATCTTATTTCTAAGAACAGAGAATTTGTCAAAACTTAATGACTTTGTCATTATATCGGCAAGATTATCATTAGAACAAACATAACTGATAAAGATAATTTTCTTTTCAACCAAGTCTTTAATGAAATGTTGTTTTATGTCTATATGTTTGCCTCTCTTCGAGTTTTCATAATTTTCTGCCATCGAGATAGCACTTAGATTATTCATATTTAGTGTAGGTTGCTCCTGCAAGTTTGCAAGTTCAATAAGGATACCTCTTAGATTAACCATCTCTTGTGAGGCTGTGGCTCCTGCTATATATTCTGCTTCTGCAGTCGACATAGCTACACATGTTTGCTTCTTGGAGTACCAGCTAACTGGATTTCCACCATTGAAGAAAATTCCACCACTAACACTTTTCCTATCATTTTTATCACCGGCCCAATCGGCATCTGAGAAACCATTTAACTTGCTTTCTCCCTGAGAGAACTTTAATCCTATGTCGGAAGTTGCTCTGAGATATCTAAGGATACGCTTTCCAGCTGCCCAAACTTGTTGTGTCGGTTTATCCAAATAACGACTCAAATATGACACTGAGTACATAATGTCTGGTCGGCTAGTACAAGCTAAGTACATTAATGAACCTATTAGTTTTCTGTAAGGTACATCTATGACTTCTTGGTTGACGTCATATTGAAAACCTATCTCCATTGGAGTCTTTGCCCCCTTTCCTTCTGACATATTAAACTCTTTGAGAATATTTTTAATGTATTCCTTTTGGGTAATAGTCATTGTCGTCTCAGTTCTAGTAATTTCCATGCCGCAGAAACTCTTAGCCTCACCCATGTCTCTGGCTTTAAATTCTTCTTTTAATTTAAGAACCACCTGAGTTATCTCATTATCACTTCCTGTGATCAAAAGATCATCTACAAAAACTACTATTTTAACTGAATTTTTGTAATACAAACAGAAATCATACTGGGATCTTGTAAAACCAATGCTAATCAGAAATTCATTTAGTTTGTTATTCCAATTTTTTGGACTTTTACGTAACCCATACAAAGCTTTATTAAGCTTCAAGACTTTACTGTTCTCAATCGTAAGTCCTTTAGGACACTTTACATATACATCTGAATCTATTTCTCCATGTTAAAATGCAGAAGGTATGTCTAATTGTCTTACCTTCATATTATTTAAAGTGGCATGAGATAAAAATACTCTTATAGTTGACAATCGAGCTACTGGTGCATAGATTGTGTGAAAGAAACTTTCTTCTTTTTGCTGAAAGCCCCGAGCTACCAATCGTGCTTTCTTCGTACCATCTGATTTGGTACGGAACAGCCATTTAAGATCAATGAATTTCTCGTTTTCAGGCGAATCAGTTACAGTCCACGTATTTAATGAAATTAATGAATTCAGCTCATTTGTAATTGCTGTTTGCCATAATTTGTCATGAAGTGCTTCTTCAAAAGTTTCAGGATCATTTTCTTCACTGTGAAAATAAACAGAATAAACTTCATAATCTTCTAAACGTTAGGAAGTTGGATTTGTCTTCCTCTCTTTGTCCTAACATTTTCTTCTTTTTCTTCTGTATGCTGCTGTACTTTTTGATCTTCAACAGTTTCAATTTCTGTAAGATCTTGCTCCTCCTCACTAGTTACATCTTCTGCAACATGCTTATCTGACTGGTCTTGCTCAACTAACTCATCGATTTGAAACCAAGTATATGTTTTACCATCTGAATAATTTGTGTTATCATTTTCTTTCGTATGGCTTTTATTATTCTCTAGAAAAATTGCATCTCTACTAAAGATTATTTCTTTTGTTTCTGGATCAATACATTTATAACCTTTTATATTATCACTATAGCCTATAAACAAAAGCTTTCTAGATTTTGGATCCCACTTCTTTCTTGTCTGTTTAGGTATTTGAACCATTACTTTACTTCCAAAAACCTTAAGGTGAGATAAATTTGGTTTGCGACCATTCCAAACTTCAAAAGGTGTTTTCATTTTTAAAGTTGAAGTTGGTGATCTATTTAAGAGATAAACCGCTGTATTTACGGCTTCTGCCCAATATTTCTTATCTAGGTCAGCATCGAAAAGTAAACAACGAGCTTTTTCTACTATTGTCCTGTTAGCGCGTTCACAGACGCCATTTCGCTCAGGAGTATACCTTACAGTTGTTTGATGTTGAATCCCAGATTCATTTAGGAAACATTTAAATGCTCTATTTACATATTCAGTTCCATTATCAGATCTTAAAACTTTAATTTTTCTTCCAGTCTGAACTTCAACCATTTTCTTAAACTGCATAAAAACTTCCAGAACTTGTGATTTCTTTGAAATAAAATAAACAAATATCTTCCTTGAATGATCATCAATTAAACTAAAAAGATAGCGACTTCCACCAATTGACGGTTCTTCCATCGGACCGCACAAGTCTGTGTGCACAAGATCTAAGACATTTTTTGCTCTATTTTCACTAGATTTAAAGGGTAGCCTTGTTTGTTTGACCTCCAAGCATATGATACATGGATCATCTGAAGTTTGAACCAAATCTATTCCATTTGTCATTCTTGAAACTAATTTCATATTTTTTCTATTCATGTGACCTAATCTGCGGTGCCATAATAATCCATTATCCTTAACTGAGCAAACCATATTTTGTTTTATACAATCAAAGGTATTTAATTTATAAATTCCATTGTCTGGTTTACCTGTGGCCACAGTCTTGTTATTTGTGTCCACTATTTTAGCACCCGATTTGTTAAAAGACACTGTATACCCATTTTGAGTTATCTTATTTACAGATAACAAATTAAGAGCAGCATTAGGTGCATATAACACATCTTTGGCTTCGATATCTTCTGATTTGCCATTTACATTAAGTTTTAATAAAACGTTACCTACTGCTTCTGTATTTATACTACTATTGTTAGCTGTTTTTATAGTAACATTTTTCTCTAATAGATCATTAACTAAATTTTTCTTGTTTTTTGTTAAATGAGTAGAAACACAAGCATCAAGGTACCATGCATTGTCATTAAGTTTTTTACTAAATGAACATGCTAAAAAGGCCCTATTATTAACCCCAGACTTATTATCATTTACCTTATTTTTCTTATTTTTACAATTTGAATGGTAATGACCTAAACCATTACAATTATAACAACGACGGTACTTTCTTATTAAATACTTTAACATTTGATTTTGCATATAGGGCTGAGTCTTCACTGCTTGATTTACCCGTTGCTGATGATGATTTAATTTCTTGTAATAATTTAACTTTTATACTGTCCCCTGTTATTTTAACTCCACAACTTTCAAGACCCATAATCATCGGTTTATATTCATCGGGCAATCCAGCAAGCAGTAAAGTTCTCACCCACTCTTCATTTACAGAAAAACCCATCTCATTCAGCTTATGAGATGTAGATATAATTGTGTCACAATAATTCTCTACATTCTTACAATTATCCAGTCTTGTTGTTACCAACGTTCGCAGCAGGCCCACCTTTCTTGTTAGTCCAGAACCTTCAAATGCTCTTTCCAAGGAACTCCATGCCTCGTTTGCTGTTTTGGCGTTTTTAATATGAGAGTAATTCAACTTGTCGATGGAGAGAATGATCTTCGACAGAGCTTTTCTATCTTTTACAAGGTCCACTTTGTCCCCGGTTTCCACAACAATCCAGAGATCATCCAGCTGCAAATACGCCTTCATAGCGAATTTCCAATCATCGTAGTTATCTCTACCAATCAGTTTATCGACAGGTAAGAAACTTGAAGGTGTCGATGTTGTATTCATCTTCTACAATTTAAGTTCAATAAAGAACTCCAACAATTTCAGTACGTTTTAATTTATATCGCAGTGGACTTGCTCTGGGCCCATAACCTCTTAATATTTTGGGTTGAAGAAATAAAAAGCTTCTTGGATTTTGTTTAATTAATTTAATCTAATAACAAAATTTATCGCCATCTTACATGTCACTTTCTTCAAGTCATTCTCATCTACATAGTGTCTCACATGCCACCAACAACAACGGTAGGTATTATGATTACATTAAAGTATTAATAAAGATAAAGTATTTCAAACCCTAACGAAAATGGACCACCAATTATACCTGTGAGTGATAATGCTGCAATCTTCAGCTTAAAACAATTGCCCCGCGACATCCCGCAACAAAGGGGCAAGCAGAAAGATTTGTCTAAACCTTGAGAATTCGTCTCAAATCCCTGGTTTAGAACAAGGCTCACTCAAAGAAAAGTTGAATAAGGTTCTGTTTTATTATCGAGCGACACCATTGTTTAGTGGAGGAAAGTTCCCAGCTGAAAACTTTCTAGGAAGAAATCTGCAAACTAAGCTGGACCTTCTCCACTTTCGACCGCGTAGATTTCAGAACCCCGATTCACAGTCAGCAGTACCTCCGTCCAGGATATTACGTTTGGGAGATAGGGTGCAATCAAGAAATTATGGATCCTCCATGCAGTGGAAATGTGGCACCGCTGTAGACGTACTTGGACGTTTGCATTATCTTGTTGAACTTGACGATGGTTATGTCATAAATTCAGAATATGCTAAGACGTCACCACTCGCAAGCTGAAGTAGTCTGCAAACAACTTCCTGCCTTATCAACAGATTGTTCAGGTCAAGCTGCACCACAATTGACTAGCGCCGTCCCATCACAAACATCAGCAGAAGAACCGCCTGCTAATGCAACACCGGTTGTGTCTACTGTCTACACCAGCGTTTCCCAAACTATTTTTTTTCGTGGCCCAGTTATTTTTATGCTTCTACTTTGTGACCCACTAAAAACTTATTTGCCTATTTTGGCGTATGAGTAAAATAAAACAAGTTTATATGTCTATTATAGTTGGTTTTATAATATTTTAATAAAAAAAATATTAACTCTTACATATGTTTAATAAAACCAAATTAAAACCAAATAATTTATTAACGAAAAATATGCAACTGCCTGTTGTCAACTAAAAATTCCAGACTTCGAAGAAAAGTTGTTGACTTTATCCTCAAGTCTGGTTCGACTTCTAATCGGTTCTTATATTTATTTTTAAAGAAAACCAGTGTTTAAAACTCTACCTCACACTTATAGGTAGTAACAAAAGGCATTAAAAACTCGATCGCTTTTTTTGCTAAAACTGGGTATTCGTGACGACAAGACAGCCAAAAATCCATCAGTGGCATTTTATCAAATATGTCTTTGAGTGCCGTGTCACACGACAGTTTAATTATATACCCAATATCTGAATCCGGAAGTTCTGTCTCCGAAACTACGTTCACTTTAAGTGGATGTAGTAGATGTTCCTTCATAGCAGCAGAAATCTCACGTTGCAATGTACTGATGTTATACGTTGTTTGTAGTTCTGTTAGCTTTGTTAAAGCTTTGTAATTTTCTGCTTCCACACGAAGTGACCACAGATTGAGTTTTTTTGTTGCAGATTCTACCTTTTCCTGCACTTAAAATACAGTTACCTTGGTACCTTGTAATGTCAGATTCAAATTGTTCAAGAAATCCAAAATATCACAAAGATAGGCTACCTTGATTAATCACATGACATCAAAAAAACTGTCTTTGAATTGAAATTTTACATCCCTAGACATTGGAGGATGTTTTTCTAAGAACATTAAAACTTCTTTTAATTCGATAAGTCCTTTTTAAACGTTTCCTCTTGATAGTCACCGCACTTCGCAATGTAAAAGACTATGTTTATGATCAATTCTCATTTCTTCACACAAAGCAGAGAATATTCTTGAGTTCAGTGGACGAAGATTACTTAAAATTCGGTTTCATTAAGGGCGCTGATGACAAGCCATTATGTGTTGTTTGTTATGCAGCACTTTCAAATCAATCCATGAAACCTTCAAAGTTGAAGAAGCATTTAGAATGGAAACACCCGGAATACAGTGGTAAGCCAATAGATTTCTTCATAAATAAAAAGAGAGAATTAATAGCTACCAAAAAGACAATGTGTTGGAATCTTTCTCTGGGGGCTCAATCTAAAGATCTTGTAATGGCTTCTTAGGAAATATTCAAATTAATTGCTGAATTAAGTTATCCCCACACAATTGCCGAGAAATTAATAGTTCCAGCAATGAAAATAGTAGCATTTTAAATATGTGATAAAAAGCAGAAAAACCGAGTAAATTCGTTGTCTTTATCAAATCAAAACAGTGAAGCGTAGGATTGTGGAGATGGCAGATAATATTGAAGAAACTGTCTTAGGTCACTTAAAACAGTGTACTTTTTATTCTTGCAAACTGACGAAAGTACAGACATATCGAATAATGCCAATCTAATGTGTTTTGTAAGATACGATTTTGAAAATACAATTCACGAAGAATTTTTTTTTTGTAAATTTCTGATAACAAGAACAACAGCTGAAGAAATATTTAATTTGATTGATAATTATATCAACTGCAATGACATTGAACGAAAGAAATGTGTGGGATTGAGTAGCGATGGAACACGCACAATGGCTGACTCTCGTAGTGCACTTTTTCCAAGAATTAAAGCCCTAGCTCCAGACTGTGTATGGGTACATTGTAGCATCCATAGAGAGGCATTGGCCATAAAAATATGCCATTGCTTTTAAATGGGAACTGATCATAAACATCTTCTTTTACACTGCGAAGACTTATCAAATTAAAGGAAGAAGTTTTATTGTTCTTAGGACATTCCCCAACGTCTAGGGATGTAATATTTCAATTCAAAGGCAGTTTTCTTGATGTCATATGGTTAATCAAGGTAGCCTATCTTTGTGATATTTTTGATTTCTTAAACAGTTTGAATGTGACACTATAAGTTACCAAGGTAATTGTATTTAAAGTGCAAGAGAAGGTAAAATCTGCAACAAAAAAAAACTCAATCTGTGGCCACGTCGTACGGAAGAAGGAAATTACAAAGCTTTCACAAAGCTAACAGAACTACAAAAAGAGTATAACATGAGTACATTACCACGTGAGATTTCTGCTGCTGTGAAGGAACATCTGCTAGAACTGAA
>VTPC01001242.1:0-32258 GCA_011009095.1 Ignelater luminosus
CCGAATGACTATTATGAAAATTCCACCATTCAATTGGTCTGGGGTTTTAATTTTTTCGGTCAGGATATTTTCTTTGGAAAAGCGTCAGAAGTGCACATATTCATTGAGAGACCCTCATGACTTTTTATAAATCAACAAGCTTCCATCTCTACCTTCAGGTTTGGAAATGTACACAATGGCATGCAAGCAAAATATAACTAACTATTTGAATGTATCTTGTTTCTAGCTATTAAAATTTCTCATACAGTTGCCATTTTCTTCAAATCCGTTTATAACATTTTTGTGGAGACTCCAAGACAGATCGATTTCATATCCTGACAATATCCAAACAAAAATTTGTAGAAACCGTTAGTTTCAATAGCTCAACAGTAAACATGTATTTTTATCAATAAATTACTCTTTTGAGTCTTTTGAAAGTTTCCCAAGACTTAGAAACATTGAACTTTACAAACTGATATATGTATTGAAAGCAGAAAACTTACAATTAAAAATCTAATCGTCAAGAATAATCGCGATTAGCTGTAATCGAATAGTACGATCAACTGGATAAAACGATTGACGATTAAGTTAATTGTTAATCGCACAAATCGACTAACGCTGAAACTAATCGTTAATCGCACGAAACCAACTAATTATTGAAGTAATCGTTAATCATGGCCTTAGCTGAGCTAAACGGTGACAACCAAATCACTTGTTATTCTTTCAAGGCGAGCGAGAGCCGAGAATTAATATTATTCCGACATTTTTATCGTTGAAAGAACTTCTTTCTAAAGTACCTGATTTATGACTATTTTCTTTAAATTGGTAAGCTACTTTTAAACATCTGAACGTTGTTCTACCAGACATGAAGGTATTAGTAATTCCTAATCCTTAATACAAGTTTACTTATTTCTCAAAAACAACCTTACCATAGTTTTAAGTCATTTAGGCCATGAAAAACAAAACTAAATTAACTTACACAATGGCTGACTCTTACAATTTATGTACAGTTGCCTTGACCTTTAATCATTTTTATCATTAATAGATTTGCTCTTTTACTCAATCTAGTCGATAACCATTTCTTGCAATGACCTAGGGTCTATTGCACTAACGATTTGATTGCCATCAAAATTAATTGTACATCGAAAAACAATATCGTACTTATTGGTTTTTGATCATCAATTCATTTTGATAATAATCAAATCGTTGGTGGCAATCGGCCCTTAATATCGTTGGTAGCTTAATACAGTAAAACCCGCTTAATAGAAGCTCGGTTATAAGAATATCCCGCTTTAAGAAATAAAAATTCAATGTCCCAAATCAGTGTCATTTAATCCTTAACAAACTTTATCGCTTAAAAGAATATCGCATAACAGAATAATATCGGATAATGTAATCATTTTAGCATGAGAATTAACAAAGATGAATCGGATAATGGAATACTTAATCTAGAAAAAAAACAGGAAAGAAAAATACAATAATAGTCCACAAATTATGGTTTATGACTGATGTCGCTTTCTTGAAAAATAACGGTATAGGGGCGTCATAAATCTATCAGTCTCTAATAATACATCTGAGAGTGGATGTTTCTTTATTGTACCATTTTTAAATTTACTTAAATTAGTGTTTAAGCCTTTTCTAATGCTTTTAATCTTCTTTAAAGTATGTTGTTTAGCATTTCAAGATTTTGCCGGTTCTTTCTTTTTACTTCCTCTTATTTAAATTTGTTTCTATGTAGGTACCGTAAATAAAAATTTTAACGGATATTGTTCACACAAATTAGTCACAAAAGGAAGTACCAAGCGCTTGTTCTGTAATAAGAAGGTTTCTCGAAGAAAAATCAAATGTTGATGTTAAACATTATTATAGTTTAGAACAATAAATAACAGATCTATTGTGTAAACATAAAAAACAATCTAAAATTACTGATTGTTTTGTAAATTGTAAAATTGTATTGTAATTATATTAATTAATAATTGTTTCAATAAATAATTAATACTTACTTTTATTTTACTTGAAGCTGTGATAAATAAAGCTGAAAGTTTTATAATATAAATCTCAAGCGATGTGCAATAACCTCAATTTGTCTTGCAGAATTCTGACAATCCTAAAGTCGGTTAATGAAATATTCCGGTTATTGGAATAATTATCCTTTGTCCAAACGCTATTCCAATAAGCGGGTTTTACTGATGAATTGCTCTGGTCAGTCAGATTACTTTAATCGTTAATCATTTCATGCAATTAATTTTTAATCTTTAATCGTTCCATGCAATTAATTCAACCGTTATAATTATTTCATGCCGATAATTTAATTGTTAATTGTTGTGTACGATTATTTCTCACGAGAAATTTAATCGTTAATCGTTTTATGCGATTGACGATTAATTTACTAATAGATCGTTCTTGATGATTAACAACTAAATTTTTAATCGTGATTGCTAATTGTTAGTCTAACTAAAATTTGCCCAACACTGATTGATAGTGAGGTTTCTGGAAGTACATGAACAATTCTTGTAAAATAAAAATTCACATCACTCTATTTGTTTATAATACTTTGCGATGATCACTTAATTTCTTTCACCTAGTTGTTGCAAATTGTATTTTGTTTAGAGTTTCTACGATAAGGGTTTGGTATATTAGCACAAGATTCTTAGAATCATTAATTTGTGATCAGAAGATTATATCAGAATTAAGAGAAACGGTATCTTCAAAAGCAAAATACAGAATGTTAATAAGAGTAGGATGGAAGTAATGGTCAATTTTGCAAAAACTTGAATTTTAGCAGAACATCTACTCAGCAACTGCGCAGACTTGGTTCGTACCAAGCTAAAACACCTTTGAAGAGTTACTCTGAGTCCTTGAGAAGTTGAAGATTTAGTCCCAAAATATATACTTAAGTTTGGCAAAAGCTTGGCTATATTTATTGATTAATGCGAGATGTAGGGTTATACACAAAAAAAACTCCTAGATCAAGATGAAAAGAAGGCTTTGGCGTGACAGGAGAATACCGAAATCATTTTCACGTTTTATGAGATCGAAAGAAAAATGATGATGAAGCAAAGAAAACAAATACAGACGTAGATCATGCTCTTCTTTAATTGGAGGTTTTCAAAGAAGAATTCAGAGACATGGTGATAAAACGGGAACATTTATTTTGTTTTTTCTAGCCTGTTACAGAAAGACTTTCGTAAGATTAATTTGTAAGTCTTCAAAAAGTGCAACTATTTCAAACATATCTTTAGGTCAACATTGACTATAGAGTGACTCAAGGTTTAATTCTGGGTCCGTTTCTACTTTTTATATATGAATGTGTGCGAATAATGTTGAAAATGAACATAATTAGTTGCAGCTAAAGTATAAGTACCAAAAAGAAAAATTTTGTTGTTCATTTACCGCGACTAAAACCATTCCATTCAAAATTAATGAGAGTAAAATAGTGAGAACTAGAAAATTATGTGTAAGTCTTATAATTAGTGTAATAAGTTCTGTTTCAAATAAAATAACACAAAGACATTTTAAATTTAAAATAAGCGGCAAAATACACTTAACAGAAGCAAATACTGCAAATACTCTACTTGACAGTATGCAGACGCAATGGCATGCTAGGATTGTTAATTACTGAACTTCTTGAGAATTTTAGAATTCCCTAGTTGAGTTAAGAACAATGTAATTAGATCCAAGCATGAATCAGCTAAATAGACGAAACAAAAAAACTTGTTTATATTCATGACTTACTTTTAAAATAAAAAAAAATAAGATGAGCTCGATCCTACTATTATACCTATTCGTAACACAAAACAAAACCCTGCTAAGCCAGTATTGCTTTGTGATTTATGATACAATCTTTAAACTATAGAAAATGTTTCCAAAATCGGAAAGTTTTCCAACTTACATTAATACTGGATTTTCAAAGGTCTCCAAATTCCAACAAAAACTCAAACTACTGAGGGCTGCGAGAGCTCAATACCACCGTAGTAATGTTTTGACATGAAACGCTTGTGAAACTTGTAACAATGACGTACAAAGGCGTAGCGCTCCGAGCTCTCGTCAACGCTTCTAGAGGAATAATTTTAAAACAAAAAGCTATCCAAATTAAATGTAAAAGGAATGCCACATTTATGTCTGGCTTAAAATAATATCAACGCGGTTTGACATTTTGCTCAATTAAAAACTTTTAATTATATTTAGAATTCAAACCACAATTTCTTGAAATGCAATATGTCTACAAAATAGATTGTGTAATGTCATCATTTTAAAGCTAGAAATGTGAGAATAATTATTTTTATTAATTGCGTCATCTATCTCACTTTACCTCAAAGTATATTTTGTGCATAAATTTCCGCTTAAATGTAAATGAAGTTAGATAGACATTTAGCAATACATTTCTTATACTCGCAGCTTCTTCGTATTTACTTTCGACTTTCATCTTGTTTATTGGTTCAAATTATCTTGCTCTTATATTAATTTGATTTGATTAATTTATGATGAAAGATACTTAAGCTGTCTAGGTATTTTCTCAAGTTCGTCTTACGCTCGATATGAGGTACTTTCATTTATTACACATTTAATTCCTTGTATTCAAATCAAATCAAACAAAGTATTAGTAAAAATTAATACCCCAATTAACAAAATCGTAATTCCCTGAAATTCTACAGCCTTCAGTATTTGATTAAATTTCGAAGTTTTCCAGGATTTTAATTTAATTTAATTTTAATTAACTAATTTCTAAATTCCAGGCAGTTTACAGTGTTTCGCTTAAATTGTTGCGTTCCATTTCAAAGTACAAATAAATAATGATAACCCTTTCAATCACAAGACACAAAATAAAAATTTTACTTTTTTAAGAATTGAAACAAAGCACGACTCTTCCTTTTTTTGTATTTAGGTCCTTAACAAAAAAAAGTATTAAAATTCACGTTTCAGTAATTTTGTGACATGAACGAGCTTAGATATTTACCATAAAATTAAAGGAAGTACACAGAAACGTTAAGTTTGGGTTTTACTGCCTTAAATCTGAGTGATCGTGAAAAATGCTGTAAAATTCAGGAGCTTTTGAAACTCACAATGCATTAAATACGGTTGTTCAACGCGACGCCGAAGATGTGAATTTGGAAAGCTCTTAAAATTTTCAATAAGAACATGAAAAATGGTTTACCTAAGCGAGTTTAAATTTTCAGTATAACGTAACAATGACACCCAACCAGGTCTATCTAAATTTGATGTTTTCAATAGAATCAAGTACCGAAAAAATAAAGTAGATAAAATCAAATTTGGGCTGTTACGGTTAATTTTTCCTGCATGCATGCATGAAATATAAATTTGAGGAATTTATTTAAAATGAGGAAGCTCCGGAGGAATTCCTTAAAACAATAAGTTACAAGAAAAGTCAGTGAATGTGCCAAGCAGCAAGCAGCCTACAAGCATCGTTGTTTGTCATGCTCTAACACCCCAACCGGCGGCTGACAAAGTTGTTTACGAGAAAATGCATGAACACACACGCTGTAAATTTTTAAAGTGTTATACATACGTAAAAGGCTGTATAAAACCGATGATAAAAGAACTGAGTATTTTCCTTACGTCATGCATTTTAAGGGTATAATACAACGTAAATAAGCTATTTTTACAGGTAGAACAAAGGTAATCGTGTTTGTACACAGGTAATGTGGTGAGTGGGCTTGCTGATAAAACCAAGGTTGAAACATATTTTGTTATGATTGCGTAAAAAGAACTGAAATCTACTGTTACTGTATATGACATGACCTACAAATGCTTAGTCGGGTTTTTCTACCGTCTTCTGTAAGAAGACAGAAAAATAAGTATCGGATATATTTTCCTGCCAATACAAAACGGATCTAATTAAAAATAAAAAGAATTTATAGACAGTAATAAAAAGGACAAATAGGGAAAGTTTTATGGGTCGTTTATACCGTATAGTACCAAACAAGAAATTGGCATTAATGAAGGTTAAATAACGTTAAGTTCACGCAAATAGCTTGCATAGCTATGCTCTATCAACAAACATAATTAGTATATAAATAATTCAAAATTGACATAAAAACATTATCAACAGGAGTAAATCAAGAATTTGCATCTTTCCAGTATGACGTTTTTGGCGGCCAACAACGTGGGGCTCTTATCAAATATGTAGTGACACAATGAAATCAAACCAATTTCTAAACTGTAATATTTATTCTAATTAAGAACTCAAAGTCAAAGAGTTTTAATTTCTAAAAGTTGCAGATTTGAAGTAAAATAATCGTTTCAAAAAGGTCAAATTTTATATTCCGAAAGTGCGTTAAATCACCCGATACTGTTGGATAAAATGTGCCATCGTTACAGAGTAAATAACTAACTCAAAACTATTTGTTTCTTGTAGTAATAAAGTTTCTCCAGTATGTATAATGAATTTTGGAGTGCCTCAGGGATCGATATTGGGTTACTAATCGGTTACTAATTAGTCAACTTTTCCAAAAAAATGTTTGATCCTAAAGTCTTCGACGTAAATCGACATTTTAAAATTTGTCAACATATGCCAATGCATGCACATTACAAGGAACATAACCTTCTTATGTAGTTGCAGTCAGTTACCGATTCATTAACCGTCATTAACCATCCTGCAAGACGACCCTCTTTGCCCCGAAGAGATCCTGTGCCCCTCCTTAATCAGTTTCGTTTACTTGTAGATAAGAAAAAGACTAGTGTATCATTGGCAACTGTGCAGATAATCAGTGCAACAGATAAAGAAATTCTGGCCGTTATCCATTAGAAAAGCTGGTGAAAGGTATGGCATACCAAACCGTGCATTGTTAGGCGCCTGAAAAATCCAGAAATAAGAAAGAAGCCCCAGCATGTTACTTATAAAACAATATTTACGCTTGTTCAGGAAGCGACATTAATAAACTATCTTCTCGATTTAGAAAAATGCTTTTAGCATTGGAAATTACTGAAAGACGCAAACTGTCCATACGTACATCTGTTTGTACAAGTACTGTCAGAGCAGCTCGGTCTCAACAAGCTACAAGTTTGTTCATGCTTTTTACTATTCTGGAATCTGTTTTGTAAACATACAGAAATGATCCTGATCAAATATTCAAAATTGATCAATGGTTTCAATACCGTTTCTGTTCCTAGAAAAATCAAGGTACAGAAAAGAAAAAGGCAAGTTAGCAGAATTACCAGCAATGAAATGCACAGCTGATGAAAAATGCTCCTGATTATGTAGACTCTTAAAGATGGATTGATTTAAGACATTTCGTTGAATTTTTGCATCGCTTCATCCATTTGCAAAGCCTTCAGAAGAAAGAAAAATTTTTATAACCGTATCTACGGTCCCCTTAAGTAACATGCGAAAAAGTGCGATATGTGGCATACTAGAAACTCAGACTAAATAATTACAGTTTATGAGACCACTGATTCATTTTCTAAAGTTGTCTCGATACTTAGACAATTCATTCATTGTACAGTGGCATTTTTCCAAAACAGGTCTTCTTCTACCCCAAGTTACAACAAAAACAGAAATGCTGTCAATAAGGATATCCAAGACGAAAGCGTCCATAGAAGATTAAGGAAACAAATGATAACACCAGTGAATTCTGAAGATGACTTTACAGTCATTACAGTTACAGGTATATGAGAGCTGTTGTATCTAAGAATAAAGATGCAGCTTGTGTTCTGGAAGTGTCTTCAAAAATGTTCCAAGATTTATTTCAATTAATTTCTCCTCCAAAACCAGTGGCGCGTAAACGAAAGCAATAACACAAAGTCGCAAATCTCGGCTCTCTGAAAAACTGATGAGAACAGAAATCAAGAATAGCCTGGAAGAAAGTATGCTGAATAAATCCAAAAAAGAGACACAAAGGAAGGGGGGAATAAAGATGCAACTTCTGTTTCGGAAGTGTCTTCAAAAACGTTCCAAGATTTATTTCAATTAATTTCTCCAAAACCAGTTGCGCGTAAACAAAAACAACAACACAAAGTCGCAAAACTCGGCTCTCTGGAAAACCGATGAGCACAGAATTCAAGAACAGCCTACAAGAGAGTATGCTGAATAAACCAAAAAAAGGAACACAAAGGAAAGGGGGAATAAAGATGCAACTTCTGTTTTAGAAGTGTCTTCAAAAATGTTTCAAGAATCATAGTAATTAATTTCTCCAAAACCAGTAGCGCGTAAACGAAAACAATAGCACAAAGTCGCAAAGCTTGGCGCCCTGGAAGACTGATGAGCACAGAATTCAAGAACAGCCTGGACAAGAATGTGTTCAATAAATCTAAGAAAGGGAAGCAAAGGAAAGGAAGAATTTAATATCTGCTGAAAGCAGGAAAAAAAGGCGAAACGAACAAATCAAAAATAACTAAAGAATTTTTGGATAGTGACGACAAAGAAACATTTCAAGTCAAATTAGAGGAAGATTTATTAACAGCTAAAATGCCAATAAAAAGAGGGGTTAGGTGAGGCGATAAAATCTTCCCAAAACTATTCATGCCTGCAATGGGAGACATCTTCAGAAAATTAAGTTAGGAAAAAAAGGTATTAACATCCATGTTCGTCATTTAAATCACTTGCGCTTTGCAGATGATGTAATTCTCACAAGGAACAGCTCAGATGAACTACAACAGATATTACAAGAACTAAGGAACTCATCAATGCATTTGGAGAAGACCAAAGCTCTAACAACAGAAGAAACTGTAACAAACATAGATAAACATCCAACAAGTTGAAGAATACGTGTATCTGGGTTATAGAATAAAACTTGGCAAAGATAACCACACAGCAGAAATTACCATAAGAATTTGTCTGTCTTTCCTAAGAAAGCTTGAAACTATAATTAAGAACCCAAACATTCCAGTAAGTCTAAAAAGCAAATTGTTTAATACTTGCCCTCTACTCGATCGAGAGACTCATCTTTGGAATAAGCCTAAGGGACCATGTATGTAATGAAGACATTAGAAAGAGGTCTAAAGTGCAAGATGTTATCCGTCAGTTATGTACAACCACAAGACAAGCCCAGAAAACTAGGGGAAAAGGATCAGGTAAAACCGATGTTTTTCTATTGATTAAGAAGTTGATAGATGAGCCTAGTCATTGATATTTTGCCAGAAGAAAATCAAATATGTGTAGTATATAAGGAATGATTATAATCCAAAATTAATTTATATACCTAGAAAAAAGGCAGGTTTAATCACTTAAGCGATTTTCTGTGCTCCTACGAAATTATAATACATCTGTAGCAAAGATCTATAAATGGTGACTCATTAAGTGAATGAATGATACACTGAAACAGCACAAGATGATTCATCATACACGATCATTTATTAACGAACTGTCACTGCCACTGTTGCAAAATCAAGACTAAGTCATAGTACGTGCAACAACCCATACAAAGAAATCAAAGCATGCATACAGAAAAACTCAGACATCGAAGTGTATCTTGAAAATCCAATCGGAGGATGCAAGTAACAGATTCTAAAAGCGAAAAAGAGTCGCAATTATCTCATTTAGATAATCTATTGGAATTTAGTTTCAATTTTAACGGCAAGTTTTCATGAAAAAAAAATTACTTAGTTCTTAAACACAGTAATTTTTTCCCACACTCATTCTGGTATAGGAGAGAAAAATAAACAAATACTTTGTCATTTAGTATCTGCCATGCAAAGAAATTAAATAATTAGTAATTAGTAATTAGATCCAGAAGGCTAGAATCTACTAACATCACAAGGTCTTTGGTGAGAAACCAAAAGAAATGTTAAGCAATTCATCAAAGTAAAAAAACTAACAAAGAAATTGTTATTAATAATGAAGGTGGCTAACCAGTTGTCACATGCTTACAGACACCGAGTAAATTATTTTTATTGCATGAGCTAATTACATTTTATTTTGGAAACTCAACAATTCATTTATAAAATTTCTGATCATTTCTGAATACATAAAATTTAGATTTCTAGCGCCATAAAAGTGGAGCATCCTCATAAAGCAAAAAAAATTAAAACCTAGAAAAACTTTAGTGATATAATTCTTCCTTGTAAACAAGCGGTTATAAATTTTTTTCCTGTTTATATACACAACAATAAGTAGTATACAAATCTAGGGCTTTTAACTTTAATGTTCTGCTTAAAACACCATCCGAAAACTTTTAATAAGTTTTTGAGACAACAAAAAACGATTACGATTCTAAGCCGTAGAAGATGCTATTTTAAGTTAATTTGAATTGCAAAACATGGAATGTTCTCAAGTGATATATTTAGTAACATTTGAAAATTTAAAACTTGGAATCGGCATAACAACACGAACTCGAGCAAATAAGACAGTTAATTTACGCCTGAATTAAATTACTGAACCGTAAAAGCGCGCCAGAAACTGCGATAATGCAAGGCCTCAAGTCATATTAACGCAGGTTTTTCGATTGTATTAAGCCGGAAAAGGTTATTTGTATTTTAATTTTGTTCGAAACGCAGAAAAAAGAGGAAAATCCCCTATTTTAGAGGTAACAAAATTTTAATAACAGACGTCTCGTGTAAATTTCTTACGTAAGAAGCTGTAAACCGCGCGCGCGAGTCTTCCTATTCTCTTGGGAGAATTAGCGGTTAGCAGAATTTGTCTAACTTTTGTTGGAAGTTGTCAGATAATGTTTAATTATTTTAATTAATTTTGAATTTCATCACCTTCATTGGCGATGATGTACGATTTAAATTAAAATTAGTTAACACGAACAACATTTCGCAGCCTAAAGTGTTGTTTTACAGTTTATTAGACGGAATATTTGAACAAATTTACCTTGCATTGCCGCAAGGTAATCCAGAGGTGGAAGTAAATTATACCCTCAAAAGGAAAGTAATCAACGGGAAAACTGACGCTAAGACTGGAAAAATTCATAAGCACAGAAACCCCAATTCAAAAGGCTTTATTTTCTACAGCACACGTACCTGAGGTGAATTATGTTTAGTTTGAGTGTATTAAAGGATGTTGAAACCGTGTAGGATTTCAGATTACGCTTCTAACTGAAGTTGAAATCTCATTGAGGACTATTTAGATTCATTAGGGTGTAAGTACGGCAAAAGCTAAACGAAAGGTACAGTGGACAGTATAATAGTCAGTGTTGCATCAATAATTATACTTCGCTGAAAATCCTAAGGTTTAATAGAATTTTCGTGTATTAAAGTATTACAAGATAATCCTGTTATTCTTATTATTCAATTTATCATCCAATTTCTTCCCGTATAATAAGCTCAATTAGTAAACAGAAATGCAAAAGAGAATACGAAATGAATTGTCACGCGGATTTAATTTTAGCTGTCTTCCTTTCTGTAACTGACAAAATACAATTTTCAGGATTAGGAAATGTAGATCAATATTTTTTTAAATGAAAAATTTGCTATGTATAACATTGATGTTAGTTCTGTATGTACAAAACAATATTTACTCGACCTAGATGGAAGATATTTTCCTTCGATATAACTCACATAGCCTTTAGCGACGACCCTCCAGTAATTCTTTGTGTTCTAAGTAATCAACGCGAAATTTAAAGGAGAACTTCCACGTCGAATACTCATTTGTTTGTAGTCAGGAATCACGACCTCGTTATGTGTGCTGCATGTACTAATTCTGAAAATCTGTAAACATAAAAAGGACCACTATTTTGACACCGCCTTTGTGTGCAGTTTGCATACAGCAAACCACAAATACACTACTAACAACTCGATGTAAACATGTAGAAACATGTTTGGCGAATAAACAGAGTGCTTCAATACAACAAAGAATTGCGGTAATCCCGCTCCATCCCGGATACACGAGTGACATTCAAAAATTTACGAACATCAACGATCAATCAAGATTAAAATGAATACTGTCACGTTATAATAAGAACCGGGGAAAATCATTCTCTTGATGCTCTTTGATATTACGTTGAAGGACAAATCCTATTCCCTTAAAAAACCTGCGGAAATAATACCCGGATAAAAAGAGTGAAATAAAAAATTAATGTTGAACGTTGTTATGATGAGGGAAAAAATGATAAAAAGATCAAATATAAACAACAACTTCTAAAGTAAATGAAAACAAAAAAATAAATTTAGAAATGAGATCAAAAAGTCCAAAGTTAGTTTAGGGAAAAAACAACTTTGCAAAAATAAACGAAATTTATTTTTGTACGGTCACAATGAACCGAACGAAACTCTCGTTAATCTAGAATTAATGTTTCTGAAAATTTTTATTCCGCTATGGAAAGACCAAGTTTTAAATTACGTAAAACGAAGAAATATATTGTCTTTTAAGTTTTGCTCAAAAAAGAATTCATTTTCTCTGGAGAAACTAAATGTCTTTGTAATTCGATGAAAATAGCTTTTACATCTTAGAGTTGACATTCCCTTTCAATTTATTTCAGATAAACAAAGGCTTTCAAAGAAAATATTAGAAAACGCTACCTAAAAAATATAATTATCGAAAGTAAAATAAAAAAGAAACGTCAATTTTATTTATTTGGCTAAAAAGCAAGATGGTCATACGTACAGAAGTTACCACCAACAAAATGGCAAGGCAATCGAATTGAAACTTACTATAAGATAATAATCCTTGCTCTGCAAACCGTAAACTTATCATCTGTAACAGAAATCTTTCTTGGTTTCCTGAAAATGAATCGCATTATGACATTCTGTATTTATAATCTGTAACTAAAGTACTTCCTTTAGCTGCCTTTTAGATTTTGCTAGTGAAAAGTAATAAATCATTTGTGTTCATTATGGAGATGTTTAGCAATCTAGTAGCAATTACATCGGCTGCTACGGCCAAATGTTCTTTGATTTAATCTCCCTTTAAAGAATCAATCAGAAAATCCTCTTGACGTTTGAGGGAGGATACACACCTGCTGCAAATCTATGACGTCCATATGCGTTGGAGATGGTGGAAGCCAAATGATGCTCCTAAGAAAGAGTTCTATTACTTCTACTGCGGTACTTTGTTGTTGACAAAACTGAACTAAAACAGGCAAGATTTTGATAAACTGTGGATATTCGTTTCGGGAAAAATAAGCCAACACTACTCTAAACATAGCAGAAAGTGTAAATCCAAAAAAGACCCCGCCGCGCTGTTCCACTTCAATAAAAGGAAAAGAATGGGGCGATTGAAACTAAGGAATTTCTTCAACCAAGCCAAGCGTGTAAGTGTAATAATAATACTAATAAACACGTAATATGTAAAAAGTAAAAGCAAAAGCAAAATATCAGTTATGGTAACAAAACGAACATGGAACTGGAATTATCTTAACTTCCAAAAGTGTTTCTGTATAGTAGCAGCCACGGAAACTCAGTATGACGGTAAGGCGAAGAAATTTCAACAAAGGACTAAATCAAAATGGCCGTCAGTTGTGAAAACTTATTTGGGGCAGAAAGCCAAAACTGACAGTGGAACAAGATCCACATATATCCACCATGTATTGCGCTGAGAAAAGATGTAGCAAGCTATCAGAGTAGATAGCTTCTTGAGTAAATGTCGGGACATATATTAACCATCTCTACAAAGAGGCACAAAAACAAATTAATGTTTTGGAGCAATCATTAATTAAAACATTTGACAAATGTTGACTTACTGACCATGTTCTGCAACGGAAGGGTAGAGAGACATTCCTTCATCAACTGATCGCAAGAAACCCGTCGTCAGTAAGATTAAAGCACGCTTTTGATAAAATTTCGGTACTTTGTAAGCGTTAACATTGAACATTCAGCATTTTCGTAGTTCCACAAGCTATTTCAAGAGAAATATCAATAGGCCAACCATCGGTTTTCAGTGCTTTACAATTCTATTTTTATTTCCGTGATTTATGAATTTCTGTTGGTTGTACTAAAATAACGTGACTAACATTATCAAGAGGTACTTTGATAAATTAATGTAGCGAGCCATATATGACAAAATGATATGGGCTATATGGAGCAGTCATATGAGAAGTCATTCAGCAGTGGATGCCTTGTTTCAAGAAAGTCTTGTATTTTAGGAAAAAAATGGCGTGCTAGTAGAAAATTGAACATTAGCGCAACCATGTTTAGTTGGAATTCATAAACTTGATTCACAAACAATAAATCCAACTAAAATACAGAAAAATGCATTAAAAGGTAAAAACAGAACAGAAATTAAAAGTTTCAGCTTTTTGTACTCTGTTTTATTATCCCGAAGTCGATAAAAATACCAAAATTACTCAAACACAGAAAAGTTGGATTTTATTAATTTAGTTATATTAAATTGTTAGTACTACTTTAATATAATAAATGACCTCAAAGATAATCAAATTCTGCTTCAAACTGTTGTTATCTTGTTCTATCCAGTGAACATTGTATAATTTTAAGAGCAGCAAAGCTGAAGCTATAAAAGTAACTAGGCAATTTATTTTCAAGGATAATATAACAAGATTTCATTGTTTTATCCTTAAATAAATTTACGGATTGTGTGCCTCAATAAAACTCCCTTTGCCACAGCATTACTAGAATTTTATTCCAATTTTCCTTTAAAAAAACAGTTCATATTTCACCGTGTTTACTTTTGAGCACGTTAACTTTATAAATAAAAATAAAAAAACCATCCAGTGAAACGACGAAAAAAGGAAAAATATAAAAGGCTAGATCAATTAAATGGAGATGGAAAATTTTACAAAAGTCACTTAAAATGTAACTAAATACCACTTGAAAAAATTCTTCAAGGCGTTTGCCATTTGTGGTTCGGTTTCATCTAAGATATCCTCCAGCAATTCTCACGCAAAAAATTACAGACTTCTTCATCAACAGAAAGGCGAATCTTCGTAATGTATTTTTTTACATTATCTCATCTTTTTTTTCCACGAAGGACAGGTATATCTCAGATTTCACAAACAAATTCTTATTTGAACATAATAGCCACACTTTTAATTGCTTCAATAATTAGAAGCTATTGTTTTCCCGGCATACAAGCCCTTTTGTTTTTGGAACATTAATAACCAATTTAGACTGAAATACAATAAGATTTAGCCGGCAGAGTGCAGACATTTATATTCGTTAAAAGTACCTAAAATTCGTGCTTTATGTTTTGTTTAACCATAAACGCAATTGTATGTTAACATTTTGCCAGTCATTAAAGTGTAGTTACGAATATTCATGCGCTTTACTCGTCTTTTTGGTTACATTGCGAGGTTAATTTGTAAAATTTGATTCATTAACTGTTATGACAGTTGGGCCTTTTTTTTGTAATTCATAACAGATTATACTGCTTTTGATCACTTTGTTGACTAAAAGAGGAGTCTTTGAAATTTCAGGGTATATCATGTGCAGAAAGAGCCGTAATTGAGATATTTAAGGCTAATTTACAGAGCTTACCAAGATATTGAACAAAGCTTGTATTTTAAATTGAAAATTTAGGTTAAATATATTTTAAATAATCCCAATGAAAGATTCTGACTACTAATAACGGCAACATCTACTGCCTTTCTATGAGTCTGACTCAAATAGTTTTTACTCAATTTGATTCCACTAGACAGAAGCATCTTTAGATTGGCTTCTGATGACAGAAGAAGGTTTCCTCTATATAAATTTTCTGGAAAAACAAAACTTGGTAAGGGGTGGTCACGATTCGATACACTTCAAAATCTGATTACTGTTGAACAAGTCAATGAAGAGAAGTAGTCTTAAGAGTCTTCTAGGTTCGTGCGTTTTTTCTTAAGCTATTAAGCTAGAAAACGCAGAAATTAATTGAACTTTAACAAAAAAAAGATCAGAAGCTGTTTATAAAACTAGCTCAAGTAAGCTTGACAAAAGAAAGCATTCAGTAAACTATGGGAACAATCGAACTACATCAAGCTTAGTGGAAATATTTTGACTATGTAATGCCAAACTCATAAATCTGTAGGGAAATCGTTTAGGAAAAGTTCATTGTATTTAGAGATTCCAAATTTTAATTTATTAATTGTTTTGTCTTGAGAGTACGTTTCGTATCTTTACCAATTTGTGTTCTTCTTCACAAGAGGGATAGTTGTAACGTTACTTTTAGTATCTAAATGTCTCCGCGTTAACTTTCATTCTGTCTATGGTGATCAGTTGATTAGTTGGGCGATGGACAAAGAAATATTTGCGATTTATTTTTTCTAAGAATCTCTTAATATCCATAACATGTCTTTCCATCATCATCAATTAATGTCATTCTAATCTCTGCATAGTTAGTCTCATCTAGATCGGTGACAGTAGACACCGTTACAATCTAATTTAGACCAATGTCATTTTATAAACTAAAGTATTCGACCTCAAAAGCCCAAAAGATGAAAATCAAAAAGTTTATTTTCAATAGGAATAGTTAGCACTAAAATACTAATCAGGTCATATTCTTGGTTGTCAACCAGGAATCGGAAACAATCCAAACTTTCCTCTTTAAGGAAAAAAAACGCTTTGTCTCAGGATTTATCAAAAATAAATTTTGCTGACTTAGTCATCTTTTTCAACAGCGACTGACATTTCTTTCTAGAATAACATACAATTTCTGTATATTGTTGTGCTTAAATACTACAACAATAAACATCTAAAAATCCCAAAAAGAAATTGAACCTTATTATTCTTAAGTCCATGTAATCTCTAAAAAGGATTTAATATAAAAGCGATATTTTTAACAAAAAGTTTATCTTTCTCCCAAAAGAATTAATTTCTGAATAATTTAATTAATTCTCAAAATGTTTAAATGTGAGTAGCAGAAGTAAACTTGAACAACTTCATCCACAGTATGAAGTACCAATAAAATTGTTTATTTATTAAAACTTTCTTAATTATACAGTTAGAAACAATGCGAAAATTATTTAACTACGGTTTCTTTACAGATAGCAGACTAGAAGTTCTTTTCACGAAAACCTTCATTGTATTTTAAAATAAGAGTCAAACCTTACACATTCTTTAAAAATATTTTACATAAAGAGAAATTTTTTTCTTATGGAAATACAAAAAAAACAGAAGCGTAATTAACTCTATTGTTAATCAAAAATTATATAGTAATACAAAAGAAAATGTGCTAATTAATGCTTCAATATAATTTCATCTTTCTAAAATTCAATTTGATTTTTCCCTCCATTTTTCTACCGAGAGAATATAAATTTTTGTATTTCCCCTTTTTATCTAAACTCTGTTAAAAAAAGTATAGGCATTTTATACTTTGTACAATAAACCATTCGAATGTGGTGTATGGCGCGAATTTACATAAAATCTCAAAAGGGAATCGAAGAAAATTAGAAAATCAGATTTTCTCATTTTATACAGATGCTTAAACGCCTACTATTACAAAAAAATATACATTTTCACTTTCAGAAATTTTCGTGTTAAATTGGGTTACAACAGAATGTACATACATACGAGGGAAAACGGCATCAAAATGCATAATGTACTCTGACACGGGAATGTCTCTAGGGTTTAAAGAGTGGGAAGTTTATTTACCCTTATGGAATATCTTGTTGTATCCTTTACAATTTATAATTGACATGAAAACTAACATTTTTTGTTTCTGTTGTGTTGTTTTATTGAAGTATTTTGATGATGTCCAAGATGGATTAAAATAAAAAAGAGAGATGGAAATTAGTACTGTCGACGTTAATCAGAAATTAGCTATTCCATCTTCTCTAATTAACATTTGCTTAATTATAAAATTCCTTAAAATTGTCATTAGAAAGCCTCAGCTACCAAGAAAATTTATACATAAATAACAAGCTTGTTCTGAGAAAATTGGTTGAACCGCGAAAATCCCCACGTGATTATTCTCTGAAAGTTAACCGGAGCGGAAATTTTATTGTGTACAAAGATACGGCACGATTAGTGCGTGACATTTTTCCGATGAATGTTAGTTATAGGAATCAATAAAAAATAAGTTTTTCGATCAGCACTTACATAGAGAGAATTATATGTGTAATTTCGATTAATAATATAGTAACAGATAAACAAAAAAAATTATAAAAATGCGGTTTAAGTTATACGGTGCGTTTAATAAAGATATGCACGTATACGTTATAATTATGAAGAATAACGTTTTACGTTTTCGTTCCAGATCTGCTCTAATTAACAATAACAGATTTAGTTTTCATTGTGGATAATGCACTTTTTCTGTTGACAAACTTGCATTACGAGGGTGGTCTGAAAAGTTTCCGACCTAACAAAGATACAAGACATTTTTTCTGAAAATTCAGCAGCCCAAAATTTCACTGTGGTAAATGATGGTGCAGAGTCCCCATACACAGAATCCAACTCATCTTTTATTTGCGAAGGCGTATTGCCTTTCAAAAACAAATATTTAATGACAGCTCGATACTCGATTTTGTCCATTTTCACAAAAAAACTCACATCAACTCACTCAAACGACTGTTACATAAAAACTGCGCGACCACAATGGCTGAAACTTTGGTGAGTAACTGTCAACAGATGAACAACGAAATTCAGTAGCTTTTATTTACGAGTGCTGCCATCTTCACGTTGAGGTCGGAAACTTTTCAGACCACCCTCGTATGTTTACAGCTACGATTGAGAAATTGCGTAACTATAAAACTTTGCTGTGTCATTCTTGTTGTTCCTTACAAAAAAATACTTAAATCTATAAACACGTGCATAACGGTAAAGCTATAGTGATATATACAAATCTATCTCAAAAACAAACTAGCGTTTTACATAATCTCTAAAAAATCGAAAAACTAATTGTTAGTAGGCTAAAAACCACTGCTACCAACATTTCAAGAGAAATAAGCAAGAAACACATGCTAAAGTGTATTACCTTCTTTCCAGAAGAAAGTATTGGGAGTCTTTCGAAAGGCTTGTCCAGAGTACTTTGATTCAATAATTCAAAAGTTTAGAGAGCTAAAAGCAATTCGACCTCGGACAATATGTAATGTCTTCAGAAAGCGAAAGATATTGTTCTCGTAAATTTCCTTAGCAACAAATCTCTTTTTCATTTTCTTTTTTTTTGTTAAACAAGACAAATGCAAAAGTAATACACGAAAAAGTTTCGCATAGTGTTCGGTAGTGTTGCGGTTAGCGCTGCCCGACGGACGTCTTTACCCTGGTGGGAAAGGTCAGGTGCATCCCCATAGTCCTTTTCTCCCACGACTTCCGTTTTATACTATAACCTCCACAGAGTTTGAAGAGTGGGACTAAAAAGGCTAACATCAACACTAACAAATATTCTTCGCACCACCATCCGTCATACAGTTCCACGCTACCATTTTATTCATTTTTTAGACTTTACCGTTCACCAAACAACAACAACATAACGTTACTGGCAACCCATAGCTGTTCAACTTACTGCTGCAGCCATTAACATTTTGAAGATGAAGAACAATTGCCTAAAACAGACACCAAGAAGTTACCTTAAAAGTACTTAGAAGACAAGCATTTGAAGTATTTAGCCAAGTGTGCGCAAACTTGCTCAGAGATAAAAAAACGTTTATAGATTCCTCCAAAACAAAGACATGATAGATTGTCTAATGGTGGAATTACTTTTTTCTTTTCTTAATGCAAGATAACAATTACAATTTTAAAATTGAATATCGGCCTGGTTTTAGCGTGTCATACAGCATTTATTTCCTTTGTAGGAGTCTAATTCAGGAAAATAACGTATTTGACTGACTGACTGACGTCAAGAGGCCTTGGACCGTAAATTAATTTTAATAAATGTAACGTAAATGTTTTAGAGAAAATCTGACAAGCTTAAATAACGTGAGAGTCAGATTAAGCAAAGCGTGGGTACGTTTAAACTACAAGATGAGTGGGACGATGGCTATACATTTATACAATGCAAAGGTGACAAATTCGTAGATTAAAATGTAAAGGGTCACGTGGGCAAAAAGGTTCAGGTCATCGCAACTAACATTTCGCAAATAAAGCTCCGTCTCTGGTATGTTATTTTAGCTGGATGTCTTAACGCAGTGATGATGACTCGTGAAATCCTTGAATCGATATTACACCGTTCTTTCGCTAAACGGAAGAAAACCTTTGCTAGTGCTTTATTTTGATCAGTATTCATCACCACTGGGTTCATTTCGTCATTCTAACTGCTATTGCAGGGTCTCTGTCCAAACTACTTAGTTCGTACGGCTATCCTAGTCCTTCAGATAATACGAGAAAAGAGGACTGTCAGCTTTGTACAAATCTCTCCAATCTAACAACATTCACCGTAGTCAGATCTGTGTGCGTACCCTTGTGATTCTTAGCACAAAAGGTCATTCTACTGATTGAAGAAGAAATTGATTTCCACAACGGTCCTGGCACTTTCAATGTCTAAATTAACTTTGATTGCTCTCTTATTCGGCAAAAATGTAGCCTGAAGCGTCATGTCATCTGAGATCCGGTGACCTTTTCTATCCACACTATCTGTGAGATAAACCCGATCATGAAAATAAGCATTTTTGATTGTCTGAAAAATGGAAGAAAGTTCTCAAGAAAGAATTCTACAATTTCAAAAAACTAAAAGACTTGGAATGTTTATTAGTGTGCCATTACGTTTAGATAATAATTATTTATATTGTCTGATGGAAATGCAACTAGTATACATCTATCTCACATTGAGAAGATGAAGATGATTTTGACATTACTGCTGTTCAAGATAATTCTGATGGAATTCTGAAAACAGAGTGTGATTAAGAAATGGTATATATTAAATGTTCTAAAAATTGATATAACAAAGCCTACTTAGCTGCTTTGAAATAATCTTCAGCTCATGAGCATTGACTTCTATTATAGGAATATCTTTTATAATTCCACTGAAAAATTTTTTTAAAAATTGTTTTGTACATTTAAACGACAACAGCCAAATATAAACAAGGGGAGAAGAAGATTATGACACGTTGTATCAAGTTAGACCTTTTAACTCCAGATTTGGCTCATCTTGCCAACTCTCAATTGATGAATCTGTGGATAGCAACAAAGAAAAAGCACCTTGAAGATGTATCGTGTGAATACGACATTGTATCACGGTAAAGATGGTAACAGTTGAGGGATTGTTTACTTATCCAGTCTAGCCTTACGCTATGGCAACTATAGTTATTGTCACGTTTTGATCCAGTAGAAAAACGATGGAACAGACTTTCAGATAAAAAAAGTACTCCTATTTACTTTGTTTTCTACCAATCATCAGGCAGATTTAAAATTATTCAAAAAATGAACTAAAGTATAATAAAAACCCTGAAAAAGTTGTATAATATAAGAAAATTTTAAAACAAAAAGATGACAATTACCACAGTGAAATAAATACAAAGATATAACAGATTGTTTTCCATTGAAAAGCTGCTTTCCAATTAACTGGAAGTTGCTATTGGGGAGATTAACAAGTCTAAAAAACTAAGACAAAATAGCGCTATTATCACTGCTTGAAAAATCTTTCTCTTCCTAACTAATTATATCCCTGTTAAATGACTAAGATAAGTCTTCGATTTAATCTGATTTTTTTTGATTAATTTCAGAATATTGAAATGTAATTAATATAAATTTTCCGAGTTCAATGTTCGAGCTTCAATATCATATTTAAGCAGAAAGCATAAATTTAATTTCATGAAAGATGTTTTATTTAAATTAGCTGTTTAGATAACTCGAGTTTATTAACCGTAAAGATAATATAATTTATCGATTTAATATTCGAATTGGTTAATTAAACAAATAATTTTAACGTACTTTCCATTTTAATCTTCTCTATAATAAAATGCGAATTATAACTCTTCCGTTATAACAGTGAAAAGTCTTATACAAAAAATATCATAAAATATAAAAAATAAATAAGTTAGGAATTTAGAGAAAATGGAAAGCAAAGTTTGAAACGATTCGAGTGAAAAGCTATTAAATAAATTAAATCTGACTTCCATTACAAAGTTAATTTTGTAATCCTTGATGTATTGACTATCATAACTGTCTGTACTGTTAACAAATGCTCCTTTCGCGCTTAATAAACTAGACTGCATCCAATAATTAGATACATTACTAATTATTTATATACTGAAATTAATTAGGGCTTACATAGCCCATATAAAATCATGTACACCATGCAACAAAGAGTACATTACTCAACCACTTCATGTATATCACAAGACATATTTCATTTACCGTTTTCCCTTTTAGTTCGTTCGCACACTATGGGTGTCGGTGGCAGTGTATTTATTTATGGGTGCCCGGCAATATTTTTCGATGCGAAAAACAGAAACGTGAAAGTTTTATTTCATGAATTTCGTTACTTATTGTGTGTTCTGACTTTAGTGCCAAGATTTAAGCTCGAATTTCGGGAGTTGCGTGTATTTTATCAGTTTTCATTTAGGAGAATGTTCAGACTTCAATTAGTATTCCTACTATGGTCGACTTCAAAAGCATGGGATTAACGGAAATGGGTTGACCTTAAGTTATGGCAAGTTAAAATTATGGAAATTCCTGCTATATTAGTAAATTACAGGTTCACGTTATCATAAAGGATTTGCAAACAAAGCTTTAGAACCATTAATCAATCTTAACTTACTAACGGGTGATAAGTTTTAATTGGTTCAGTTATAAAATCGAAACTAACTAGCGTTTTAAATGGAAAAGAAGTACTACAGTCATTTGACAAAAAGTTGTATCAACAAACTCGAATGTGACAATTTAAACCTTCCACGTATAAATTTGAGATTTAGTTTTATAGAGAAATCTAGATTACACCGCTTGAACTTGGAGACGTCCTAGCTTCCCGATTAAATTACACATTTGAGCGTAAAATTGAACTTGCAATAAAACAAACTAAAATTGCAGCAATTACGAGTCTTGTTTCCGTTTCTTACACAAGTACAAATTCTTAATTAATTACAACAATGTCGTAGCAGCATTAAAATTAAATTCCTATTGTACTAACTAATCCGCTGCAAGAAAGAACCCGGTACGCTCCTGAAAAACAAACTTTTGACGTAACTTTTTCGAAGAAATAAAAAGAAGTCGTATTTACCGAAGAACGTATTACAGGAATACAATTTAATTTAGTTTTGGAATCTGATTTGCGCTTCTAAAACAACGGCTAGACTCGGAAAGTCAACAAAGATTTTTCTTCCATTATTTTTTCCACCCTTTTTCCTTCTTTTTTATGAGGCCGCAATAAAAATATATTCAGCATATCTGTTCTAAAATTAGTTGATTTTATAAAAATTTTAAATTTTAAATTCCAAGGATAATTACTTTGCGTTAAAACAGCCAAATTTAAATTATTAATAGAAACTTTAGCACCTTGTTAATGAGTATAACCTATCTTTGTGCGCCTAAGCACCTTATAAAAAATTTAATCAGGTTTTGGCTGAATGAATTTTTACAGAAAAGGGAAACTTTGCTTTTTGTGACATTAATTATGAGTTTGCTGGCAACCTGCTGTTAACATTACATGCACTTTAATAATGTATAGCAGCGATACGGGGCGAGGTTGCGAGTTCGACACCTGCGTCATTTGCGTTTTATAAACTAAATTGAATCGAACCAAAAAGAAAAAGCGATAACCCTAAACCGCACGTTATAAACGAAAACCGAATTTTCGGATTTTGCGCCCTCAGGCTTAATCTCGAGCAACTATCAGAGAGATATTAGGTAAGCCTGCTCCGATTAATCACTTCCTCGTGGAGAATTTAATGTGAGCCCAAAAACAGCTTTCGCGGAAAATTTAATATGATTCTAAACACAGCTCTTGAACTTCCGTTTACGCGCGCGGTTATATTATGTAACGATTTTTTTTCTCTCTTTTTTTTATTATTTTCGAAATGCTAAAAGGAATTTTTAATTATAAAAAACGGACGCCGATTAATCTAAACTAAACTAAATTCCCTTACCAAGTACAAATTAGTTTCTGTGATAGAGTGTACTGTGTATTTTAGTAATTTAAGCTTCATTATTTTAAACCACCGATTTAGTTTCCATTAATACATCAATTTCAAACTCAGTTTGCAGTAGTGTTAAAAGGAAATGTAATTTAAGTGGTTACAACTCCGTTATTAACTTTGTTAGCTGCATTTGTCACTAATCGAAAGTTTACAATTAAGAAACCGTTTTCGAAGTAGTTTTGCGATAAACAAGGTGATAAATTAGCAATTTATTGAAATATTTAATTTAACAAAGTTTAACCTAGCTATTAGTTGGCATCATTTCATCTTTAAAATTTCTAACTTGAAGTTTTAATTGCTATAGATTATATTCTAACCTCACTTTATTTATGCGTTCGGGTTTCTCTAAATAAAGTGGGAGAAACGTGGATTTTATGCTTTGCAGAAGAGTTGGATTAGAGATGAAAAATTAGTATTTTAGTATTTGTTAATCCATTAAAAAAAGAAAACAAAACTCAAACGTTACTAGACAACACCAATCGTATTCTTTACAAAAGGTTAAATGTAGGAGGCATTGTAACGCCTTAAATGTAAATTCCATGTCATTATAAATGCTTTACTTTTACATCAGTTACTTCTGATTAATTTTAACTCTAAAGTATTAAAATGTCAAATTCTCACGTTCATGGTACAAGAAACATTTCTGTATTTAATGAAACTTGATATTTTTGGCTGATACTATGAAATTAGAAAGTAAAATCTGAATTAACCTCATTTTCTAAAAGGAATAAAATCGCAAAAATTCGGAACGGGCGAATACGATGCCTGCAAACATAACGTAGTAGTTAAAACGAGAACAAAAACTCTATCACATTGGTCGGTAAATAGTTCTATGAGAAAACGTTAAAACAAAATTCGATTTACCACATCGTTCGTTCAAACATTCTGCTATGCATATCATGATCACTCTAACCCAATTCTTTAGTTTAAATAATAGAAGTTTCGATCTCATTATTTACTCAATTTCCTCATTTTAGGAGCTAATTGTCTTATTGTTTGTTTAGAAACATGAATGATCTCATAGACCGCAACTGATAAAAAGGTTTCGAAAGTACTAAAGCAAATATATAAATATTGCCACAATTTTTGCCAATAAATCAAGAAAAATCAGAAAGTAAAGAAGAGTCCAAGAAATCTAGAAAGTAATTCTTTGTAAGGCTGTATCACGATTTAAAAGGTTCTCAAGCCAACTTTGACCACCTAGAATACCTTCCTGTTGCCTTCCATCTTAAGCTGGTAAAACTAAAGATCTTGTCATTGATGTTTGGTCATATCTAGAAATGTTGAAAATTAAAGAAAAACTTATTTAAGAAAACGCATCATTCTTCAGATTTCTGTAGATATAAATAAGAATAACTTGATAATGAGTTTGAACATAAACGTTAAGAAGGATCAAATCGGTGCCTAGGTGGAGAAGATTGACTTACAGAATCTTAAGATTCTTTTAACAAATCTTGAGTCAATTTTACAAAAGGCACCTAGTTACAATCATACATTCATTCAATTCCAGAATTGAAAGAATTTGGAAAAATGTAACCCAATAGATTTGAGGAAACCAAAATATGTGTCATTTCTTACCATCCGCATTTTTGAGTTTAGTTATTTCACCTGCATGTACTTCTACCTCAGTTAATAAAATTGTCTACTTTCTATAATGAAAAGAGATCTAAAGATATTTAAAATGAGGCACTATTTATATGATAGTATGTATTTGCCTTTTCACCTTCCACAGTATGCATTGATTTAGTCACCATGAACAAACTAGAACGTCTTGGTAAACATATACCTTTGAATGGTTATAATTGTTATTACGTTTCAGGCAGTTGTCTGCTGTTCTGTCTACCGCCCATGGAAAGCCCAAAAAGCCCTCAACATTCACATAATTAAATGTTTATTTGTCTCTCCTCAATTTTAAACTTTTCTAAAATTCTGGAAAGATATACAATCAAACATTTCTTGACCATAGTGGTACTGGGAAATTACATCCATAACTCCGATCTGCAACCAGAAATAAAAAACTTGACAACCAACATAAAGATCTTATTGAAGACTCTTTGAACTGTATTGGTCAACCTAAAATTTTGCTCTCTTGTGCAGCTTAATTCAATGTCTCCATAAAGAAGCAAGAGTTTTCTGAGTTCTATAATTTATTAGCTTGATCATTAGCAGTTAGGCAAACCCCAACTGTCATTTCTGTGCTGGTATTTGGCACTACAACTAACAATCTTATAAGGAATAACCTAATTGAGACTAGTAGACTCGACAGCTACGGAACCAAAAATTTCGCTGTACTTCCCTCATCTTACCGTAGTCACCACAACAAAATATATCAATAAAAACGTGGTTTACTAAAATAGTATGTACTGATTACGCGTATTTATATTTTTAACTGTTCGAGGCGGAAATTTTATTTGATTATCGGCTGGTCTTTCTTAACACTGTGATGTGAAGATCAATCGTGTCAGTTTAGTAGAAATCTTTTTGCGCATCCCGATTAACCGTTTCATGTATCCTCGGAGATGAGTGTAGCCCATTTTTGGAAACCATAGAGTAGACGGTAACTTAATGAGTTTGTTTTTTCTCTGTGACACAAGGATCTTGATCTGCCCAATATGGGTTGGTTTCTTCATTTCAGCATTATTGAACTGGATCATTAAATTTTTTTAGTAATCGTGTCTTTGCATCAATATAGGAAACATATCTAACTTCTGGTTTTAGTATGCTTTTGGATTGAAAACATAAAACTTATTATTCTTGATTAGCCTTTGGTTAATGAATCAAAGAATCCCAAAACATCAGGTTGTCCAGGGACAAAATATCAATTGAAGTAACTGGAATACTTTTTTCGAGAGAAGATTTCGTTCAGAAATTTGTCAAGAACCTAAACTTTGCTGATCTTTAAGATCAAAATATCATTATGTGAATTCCTTCAATGGATTTTCTGGAACTAGTACCATGAACGTTTTGCAAATAATTCCGGAATTTACTCTTATTACTATCATAATAGCAGTGATAGAATTTTCTATGAAAAATGTGAAAACCTAATATAACGACTGAATTTTAGTTTCAAAAGTTTTTCCCCGCGGTGTTTATCAAAGAGGTAAGTAAACTCAGTATTTTGAAAATATGAAATTAGTGGGCGAAACCATACTATTCAACTCGACTCTTAAAGCAGCAATGCCAGACGACAAAATAAGGATGTGTGATATAAGCTATCCAGAATGATTTGAGTTCCTCCTAGACCAGTTATTGTAGGCCTCTGTGGTATTAAAGAATATGAAGAAACTTAAATCAGTTGACGCGCTTGCAGATATTTTTACAAAAGTGATGTTTTTCGAAACATGAATTTATTATTTATTCCGTATGTTTCACACACACTGGATAAAAACCACCAAAATTCATATTTGTGGAGGACTGAAATTCTGTGAAAGCCTTTGTTGTGTAATTTCATTATTCCTGTGCACTTATCATTAAAATTAACTGTTGAATCAAATTTGCAAGATTTTTTATCAATTTTATTTAAAAAAAATTTAACAACCTGAACATTTTATGTTTGATGCATAGAATTTATGTAATATTTTATTATATAAACAAAAGTTTGATTTCAGCTAAAATAATAGTTACATTTTATGCAAAATTGTTGTAAAATTATCTTTATTTCTGTATTTTCCATTTTATTATTTAAATGTAGTATATGTGTGTGCGCAATTTTGATAGAAGTCTCTCTAAAATTTATTTTAGATGTTAAGGAAAGTTAAACACAAATGAAAAGTGATAAATTTAAAGACCCAAAATACGATACACCGGCAGTATTTAATAACCGGACTGTGAAATAATTCAGAGCTTTAGTACAATTCAAAATGAAATACAATGACTTTTACCCAGCAGATGTCTGCTTTTGATGTGACTCTATTAAACACCGGTAATCCAGCATGTTAATCGGAATTAATTAGGAATTTCGCTATCTAATGTTAATATTAAAAGCGTTGTATTTCAGTTAAATTCAACAAGCCCACAAAGTATTTATACGAAAGTTTATATTAGGAAGTTTATTGTAGGAATTTTAGAGCACGAAACATCAAACTTAACACGAGTAATTTAAGACACGTTTTAAATTTATCCTTGAACTTTGAAAGCAACAATAATTATTATTATTATTACTATTATCGCAAATTAATTAAATTTCCCAACAATTCAGTATTATAGAGCTTTCAATTTACCCATAGACATAAAAGTTTATTTTCGACAGATACGATTGCAATTAAAATATTATTCCGAAGTCGATTTAACACACAAAGAACATTTCCTCATTTAACCAAATCTTACCCTTTCTGAGAAAGACCGAAATAGAGGAAACGGTAGGTTTCCAATTACAATAGAAGCGAAACGCAATTCATCCACTGGATTAATTTTTCACTAAGTTTACCAGATTTTATTTTATTAAGAAAACACATAACGAGATAAGCAAAGGCTTGATTTTTTATTGTGTCATTTTTAAAGGTAAGTTGGTAGAACCAAATAATTTTTTTCCTCCGCGATGATAGATGACCTCTTTAAAAAATGTTATTATAAACGAAATTGCGCCAGTTTTTCTTAACAAGAGAAGAATTCATTATGCGAGACGTTACGTGACTTTAAATAATTTAATAAAACTACTTAACACCTACAGAATAAGAATGATATCCTTGAACTTTTAGTTAAGGAGGGGCGATATCATTGTTTACGTGAAGATTAAATTCAAGATGATAACAACAGTAAATGACATTATGATACTCTCACATCATAATGAATAATCTCGTTCATTTAGATGATGACGATTTTATGTCTTTCGGTTTTTTCGTTAAGGTGTTGGAGAGAATCTAGAATTTAATAAAGTAAGATGATTACAATCTGCACGAAAATCTTGTTGAGTAGAAACGCTTTTCTCTATTAAATACGACTGGGAGTGCACTGGTTAAAAGTTTTAACTTTCAAATAAGTTTGATATTTACACTGTAGGATTTTTATAGTTTCATTTTGTAGTTTTCAACTAATATAGGCAAAGTTTATTTTCATATTGTCCTTTTGTGTCAAACTTCAATTAATGACGGTGAAACGCAAAACAAGGTGCTTTAGGTACATTTAATAAAGTTGGCGTTGTCGATAAAAAGTTTAATAAAAACCGAAAATAGCGCGCGCACAGCATCTACTATGAGCAAAAACGTAGTAGGAGGACGTAATTTCAGCACAAAATGTGATACGAGCAAAGAAATGAATATTGATGTAAATATATAAGAAAGTTGGTCAATAAACAATTGAACAAGAAGAAAACAAAATAGAATTTATTTTTCAATGCTAGAACAGTAAGAATTCTGATAATAGAGTAGTTTTGTGCCATAACTCAAGTCAATGCTGAAGAGATTTTTTTGTTTTTCGAGATTATTGTTGTGGTGTTATTGGATTTCTTGAAAGCTTGTGTAAAAACTTAATACGAAGAGGTCTTTTGTGATAATGTTGCACATAAAAAAAATTGTCTCTTACAATTAGTATGTGGCTTCATTACTGTTTGCAATCACTAATCACATTTACAGACATGGGAAGTGATTTCGATACTAACTGGAAGTTTACTTGATTACATCGTCAAATTTTGACAGTGATGCCAGTTTTTCGTGGTTTGCAGGGACATTCTAGAAGAGAGAGAGAGAGGTCCAGGATTTTTTTGTTAAATTTAATCATGTCAGGAATGGACCCAGCATAACTATAGTTTTGGAAAATCTCACAGAATGTGGTCCATAATATGGTTTCCGTCCAAAAATAATGAGTTCTAGTATTTTTCGACTGACTTAAAGTTTTTTCTTCCAGTTTTATAAATTTCGACCAGTTTAGTTGACACTATAATCAGAATGCAATCTCATACCTTTTTCTTCCCAGAAATAAAAATGACTCATAAACGCTCCACGGCAGAAGATTTATTTTCTGCAGATAAGAGATTTCTAACAAATCTGCCAACTTAAAGATTTCTGCTAGCACGTCCAATAATACCAAGAACAGAACAATAGTAAGAAGTAGATTAAAGTAACCAGAAGTATGCATATCATTGAGTTGACTTGCAAGAAGTTTGAAAAACCACAATTCTACAGAAGGGGAAAGGTATCTAAAATACTTAAATCAACTTTTTCTCAACAAAAAGAAACTATAAAATACCATAAGTCCTTTCAAGTTTTAACGTAACAGAAACTGATGGATACCCAAGAATTCACAGCAATGCCGACTTACGAATCTTGTGCAAAAACTCAGTTTACATTTTATGTTGAATACCAAGAAGATTTTATTGACAGATGAGAATTTCAATTTTTTGACTTTCCAGTTGTTGCAAAAAGAGCAAGCAAACAACTAGCACGTAACTGTAAAAATTCTAGAAAGCTATAGACTCTATTATGAAGTGACGACTGTTTAGAAAGAAACAATTTTGCCGAAGATATTATATTTGGCCAAAAATCGTTTCCTCGATGCGTACTAGAACCTGCTTCATTAATTAAGATTGAGTAGGTTAGATAAAAACTGTACACTTCATTTCTTCACAAAAAGTTGCACCAGCAGTATGAGATTCAGAAGACAATTTTTTGACACTTTTGTATATCATTTTCCAGTAGAGTTTTCGCTGTAAGTGTCAAACAGTACACTCGCACACTTAAGCTTTAGTGCTGATACCATCTCATTATTCTAGTAGTTCTGAGCTTTTCTTCTCACCTAGTTCAGGTGATTTAGTTCATTCCAAATTATTATTGTTGTTTTTTCAGCCCAGATTAACATCATCGCGAAGATATGTTTGTTTTCATGGTGACCTTGGAATGGCTGTAACAGCAGGTTTGTAGCTGCAGTTGACGGCATTTGGGTAGTTGTATTATGTCCATGGTGATGATGATATGGGCGTCAGCTGCAGTGTACTGATATGAATACTAAGGTCTTATTATCAGCATTATCTCATGGTGGAGAAAATGGAAGATATGTTCCGCATGATTAGAAATGTCAGCAGCTATGGTGGCATCGGAAAAAAATGTAATCACGATATGTATTGCAGCGTGGCCAACATTTTGGTTTGAAAGTGATTAATTTGTAGTTGAAGGTGAAGGATTGTATTCTTGTGCAGTCTTAGGCAAATACAATGATTTTTTTCATCTTGGTAGGAACGTGCCTAGATGACTTTTCAGTAAGCAAGATTCTAAGGAAGCACAGCTAGAGTAAAGACCAACAACAATGGTTCATCCTTTCCTCCAGAGAGTGGGCTTTAAAAAAAGGTGCACATAATAAAAGTCTGAAATGAGGCACCGACCAGACCTAATGGCCTGGCAGGATCTTTAGTGGGGGAAAAGAATATTGTCATGAGCGGACAGTACGCGGAATTGCTCGTAGCTGTGAAGTCGGAGTCACTCAGACGATATAATAGCAAACCAGCGGCAACTTATGGCTGCCGTGCCAATGGTACCACGGGTGGCGCTCCTCAGTGTTGTTGATTTCTCGATACCTTTCTGGTGGTTCCTCATTTTCATTCTTTGTCGATTGATGAAAAGAAGGAAGTCGTGATTCCTGAATTAAGGCAGCGAGTTTGTTTTGGACTTTCTTTGACATATCGTGTGGTTGGTTAAAGCGTTCAAAAGCGTTGAAAATTAGTAATGGTTGACGTAGCTTTTGGAAAAAGTTACAATCTGCTGTTAATGATGGTAGTTTGACTTCTAAAGTACTTCTACAGGCAACAAGTTAAAACACCCTCCTGAAAACTGTTGTAATCAGTTTTTACTTTGGTTATCTCTTCAATAGTTCAAGGAAACGATCAAACTGATATCGATGAGGTACTGAAGTCAATTTCACTCTTTGTCCTTTCAGGATTAAATTGATTTAAGTTTAGGTATTATATCGTGATTGCCTTTGATAATTTCCACATGTTGTTTCTACATTTTTTCATATTATGCCAATGCCCTGCTTATTTCCCTTCTATCAATATTATTTTAATCTTTATCCATTAACATGTACCTTCTTACTCTTGTTTTGGAAACTCGATTTCAACCGTTTGGGTTTTTGAGATTGCTCATGGTTCGTATTCATTGCACCTTCTTTGAGTGTTTTGATTTAAGTATTTAGTATCACTATTTCTGTTTGGACCAAAAGCTGCTTAATACCAAAAGGCATTAAAGTGACAAATACTATTTTAGTGCTAATTGTGCGTTTATATCCAACCTTGCTCTAAGTCTAAATACCTCTTTTGAACCACAGATAAATATTTATTTAGGCCTGTTTGGGGAACTATTCAGATGAATAAGTTACATAAAATATGTTTGTGTTTTCAGTGGGTACATATTCAGCAAATTTTGATCCTTTTCCAAAGAATAATATTGTTTTTGCAAAAAAATCATTACATGGGCGTTAAAACAATATAGAGGTATCTGGAATATTGGTGTCTTTGCACAC